>JARHVA010007298.1:702500-710162 GCA_037957365.1 Torreya grandis | reverse complement strand
GCTTCACTTAAAATGATTTTAAAACTTACCTAATGTTTCCAATGCCTTGAAGGGTCTTTAAAATTGTAAATAAACCTATCTAACATATTTTCATGGTTAAATAATTCTAAGTTTGAGGCCAAGTGTGTAGGGTGCATGGAAGAGCAATTTTTCTGATAACAAATGATGATGGCTCACTTTCAGAGCTTTCAAAAGGACCAAACATGAAAAACATTCATTGAGAGGAATGTATTATATAATCCCATTCCATTCCAATAATTTTTATAGATCCTCATCAGTTATAGGATGTTCAAATAACTCCAATCATAAAGGTAGTGTTTTTGAGCTAGTTGAGGAGTTTTCTTGCCACTTTCTTATGAGGTTTGTGACTTGGATTGAAACTTGAGATATTGATCTTGAATTGTTCAACCCGATAAATTATTATCATGAAATTATAACTTATTTTATCAGATCAAAAAGTTTCTTTGTGACCCTTGGACTTTTTTCTTTTTCTTTCTCTTACAAAATTTATAAGAGTTATCCATGTTGGCATTGTATTGGATGTTCCACCTGAGTATGGTCAAGACCTACTCATTTGTGTACATTTTTATCAATAAAATTAATAATTTTTACCTATTAAATGAATTTTCATAATGTTATTTACTTTAATGTTGAATTTACTTAGTTAAGACTATAGATTCCTTAGCAAGTTGTCAATTCTCTCAACTATTTGCAGTTTCTTCTTGCTGGGCATGTGATGTATTCCAAGAAATTTAAAACTATAAGTGATTTTTTCTATTCATTAGTGACATCATATTACTATTTTCTATTTCTCTTTGTTTTGGACATCCATCCATAACCCCACAATGTAAAATTGATGCAAGAATACATAGATTGGAGAGTGTATGTTTAGTTGTCCTTGATTTCAAGTGTAATATGCATATGGTTAGATGTAATAAATATATTTGGTTTATCACCAAATTTATTTTAGTTATATTTCACTTATATCTCTTCATTTTCACCCCATGTTTAGTTATAGGTTTAATCCTAAGTGGTACATCAAGGTAGCTAGTCATATTCTAGAGACTCACTTCATTCCTTAGGATGCCCACAAGCCTAGAGGTGATTCCATTGTTCCACTTGGATGAGGAGATATTTAAATCTAATTAAAGGTAATAAATATAAGTGACAATAGTTTTTGGCATTCTTTGTGGGACTCTTGTTCCAAGAGATTGAGAGATTTTTGGTGTTGTCTCTCAATAATCAGCATTTAGAGGCATCTTTTCAAGAATCAATGGTGACTCAAAAGACATATCAATGGGTAAATAAAACTAGGTTATCCTTTGAGTATTTTTGGTAAAACTTTTCCTTTATTTTATCTCTTTCAATTAATATTTATGGCTTACTTTGGTGTTGAGTTTTGTTCCCTACAAGCTGGTGAGACATTTCAAGCCTGTACAATTCCCTATCAATATAAGCAGGTCCTTGGTCAATCTTGGAATGATACTTATAAACCTTAATATGAATTTCATCATATTTTATATGATCCTTATCAACACATACATGAATTATATCAATCCTATAACTATCCTTCTCAATTTTTTGCTCCTCTTAGTCAACCTAGCCATTCCTCAACCCAACCCATTTCCACCTTCAATAAGACACTCTTGGGATATGAGAGATATATGTTGTATCTTGATACTCAAATGGTACGTGTTAAATATTTTCCTAATAATTTATTCATAAGGTTATATAAGCATTATATTTGATCAAAAGAGATTGGTTACCTATTGAGAGAGCCAATTGGCAAAGGATCACAAGTGAGATGCTTGATGTGAGTTGTTTAGTCTCTTCCTTAGAGGATAGGCTAGAAGTTCATGAAATACAACCTCACCATACCTATCAGCCTTCACATCCACTTCCCTAAGTTTCATACTAACCATAAATTACCCCTACTCATGAACCAAATCAAGGCCATCAAAGTCATGTTTGTCCAAATCAATTGGAGAAGAGAGTTGAAATAAGAAATCTTGTGTTTGAAGCTAATCTTGATAGGAAAATTAAGTTGGAAAATATGCATATAAAATATTCCATGCTGGAATAAAAGTAAATGGATTTTAAACCCTCATTTCCCTCTCACATTGCCTCCTCACTTCCTCAAAAGGAGACTCACAATCCTAATGTCCTAAGTTGAAACAAGATAGTGAAATCATGGGGAAAGAAAGAAGAGAAAAGTCTTGATAAAGAATGTGAAGTTGAGAAGACTCTTGATCCTATATAATCTCCTCCTAAAATTCCCAAATAATTTTTTTATAATCCTAACATCCTAAGATGGAGTAATATAGTGGAGTCATGGGGAAAGAAAGAGAATAAAAGCATTGTCCAAGAGTGTGAAGTAGAGAATAAAGTTGATCCTTTTCAAGTCCCTCCCACCCTTCCTCAATAATATTCTTATGTTTCATTTCAGCCATCATACACTCCTTATCCTCATTATGATTCATATGAAATCCAAGAAAAAATTATCCAAGAGAACCTATCCAAGAAAATTAAAGAGTTAGAGTCAAAGATGAGGTTGCTAAGTCAAGGTGAGATAGAAGGTTTAGACCCAAAATAAGATCCTATGCCTAAGCACACCCCATATAACATTTTTTAAGAGAGTCATCAATACAAATTAGATGTTAATGATGTTTTTATCAAGTGGAGGGAATAAAACTAAGTTGTTTTAACCCAAGTTTTGACCCCCTTCCTCAAGAGCTCCCAAAAGAACCTCTTACTTTGCATTCTCAATCTAATTTTGAGATCTATATTCCACCTCCACCAACTAGTTCATCTTTACCTCATCCCATAACACTTTGCCTTGATTTACCTTGGTGTGGGAACCTCAATAATATTAAGTGGTTGAGGAAAATTTATAGCTCTTACTTGAAGAAAGTGAAACTCCTTGGTATCCTTATTGGGTTAGGTTACCAGATTTCAAGATGCCTAGTCTTGACATCACTAAGAAGGAGTTTTAATATGTTATAGCCCTTGAAAAATAAGACTAGATTATAGTACCTGAGGTGTAATTTGAAAACTCTCAAGAGGTCCTAAGTGATGAATAAGAGGTAAGCTCTTGTGTTGAATCTCCTTGTTTTGTTGATGATGAAGCATACATTCCTTGTGTTAAAGAAGAAATATTGGAAGAGGTCATTTTATAATCTAAAGAAGAGGTTGGAGGATTATATATTGTTATTACCCTTCATGATGCAAATAAAAATCAAGATTATTACTTATTATATAGGTTTGAAGACATTTTCAAAGAGTTTTAATCTCTCAAGAGGCCTACAACTCCTTTAGGGATGATTACAAGTACGTAAGAAAGATGACATTGTTTAAAATGTCATAGATAAACAAGATGAAATTTTTAAACATGTAAAAACTAAGCAAGATCAAAATCCACATCAGCCTATATAGGTCAATACAAACCTCTATTGGCCTCAATATTTTAAAGAATAAGAAATCATTCCTTTTGAGACCATGCCTATAAAGAGAATGAATGTTGATCATGAGGAAGAGAGTGGGTAGCAACATGAAGTATGTACACATGTTCAAGATGAATATGTCTACATTGGAGACCTATTTGAAGATGGTCTACTTGAGAACACGTTAAATGAAGTGATAAGGAATAGGTTTGGTCCATCAAGTGTTAAATCTAAAGAGCAGCATGCTTGGCACACTCATCCATCTCATACAATAGGAGACTAAAGAAACTTTCATTTTGATCCTAGAAAGGGAGGTATGACTGATTTATATCTATTTATAATAGTTTTTTTTAGTTTCCCCTAAGTGCCTATTGGCTAAATTTTATGCATAGCTTAAAACCTAGGCAGTCATGAGATAAATCTCCTTCATATAATGGTGAAGCTCCTATTTGTTTTGTTTATCTACTCTTGAATACTCTATATCTGAAACCTATTAAATTAAATTTAAATTACTTTAACTTGGGGGTATTACTTAAAATATCTTCATTCATGAACCATAACAAAGAGATTTTGCAACAAGTAAGCAGTTGGTTTCAAGAATTTTGAAAGAAGATATATAATAAGAAAAGAATTATAGTATTTGAGGAAATAGAGTTTGCATTTCACAACATATAGCTTTTTTAGAGCCTATTATATACATGCAAGTAGATAAACACTTTAAAGAGATGATTTTTAGCAAATAAATTTAAAAAACTAAGAATTCAATTTAGATTTAGGGGTAACACAAAGTTTACCATTTTATCTATATAGAACACATGAAATAATTCCCCTTAGACACAAAGTTCTTCATAAAATCTAATTATCTTATTATTTAATTCTAGTATAACTCATAAAAGAAAATCTAATTATGTTAAATATAAGTTTTGGATTTCTTAAACTGACTTGTATAATTTGCTATATTTTATTTTTTTCCAAAAATTTGTCATCCTTTGGCATGAAAGCTAGCATTCATATTTATATAAAACTAAAACTAGAATCCAAATAGGAAACATTTTTTTCAATTTCTCATGTGATGTGTGAAACCATTGAGTAACAACTTCCTTAAAACTCTCCTTCATGTCATGCAGTGATCAGTGCCAAGTAGCTTTCTTCATGTTTCTTGTTTGAATTGAATACAAATTCTTTGCATGCAATCCAAAACTAGATGAATTATTTTATTTTCACAAAAAGACTTCAAGTAAATATACTTGTATAAAAAATTTAGAAGGAAAGTGAAATAAAATACAAAATATTCTTCAATCTTTAGATAGGACTAATCCTATTCTTGAAATTGATCTCTACATTTTTCCATGTACTTGATGTGATAGGAAATTATTGATTGGATGAATACATCTAGTTTCATAATTGCTTGCCTCTATGTTTCAAATATTAATATTTACCTTTCAATATTTTTAATTTAACCTTTTCCTTTCTCAATCCTTGGACTTATCCTATTCAACTATGTTTGACAGTTCATTAGCACTTTATAGACTTAGTTGTAAAAAGAGTCATGATTATGTCTATTCTTTGATTAAATTATACTATCAACTATTAAACTATTCCTAGGATAGTAGTCATACATATACCTATGATTCTAAAGAAGCAATCTTCAATATTAGCATTGAGATCAAGTGACCCTTCTTCTATCAAATTCATTTCTTTAGCTATATCCAAAAGGATGCTTAAACAAAAAGAAAGGAGATAATCTTCCTTATTTATTTTCTTCAAAGAAGAAGCAATTTGTTCCTCAACTACAATTTTCTCATCCAATTGAAAAATATCTTCAAGAATTTCTTGCTTGAGTTTAAAAAGACCATTTTCATTTTCTAATTCAATTCTTATTGTGCTCATTTCTGCTATCTTGCCTAGAAGATCACTTTGAGCATCTTTACTAAGTGGAAAGAATTTCTTAGATTTTTGTATCATTTTTTCAATCAACCTATCAATGGCCCTAGATTTATCTCCAATTTCTTCTACTTCAGTAATTACTTGCTAAATAATCATAGTATCTTGGGTAAAAGCTTGTTGAGGGATAGACTTTTCTACTTTTGCAATTATTTGGCATAACTGATCATTTTATTCCTTTAACTTGTTTTTAGTAGCCTTATCTTCATATAGATTTTAAAAGATATTATTAATCAATGTTTGAGTATATTGTTTAATTATATCCATTATGACTTCTCTAATGGATACTCTTGTGATTCATAAGTTCTCATTAGTCACTTTTCCTTTGTTGACTCCAGGTGGTGGAGTTGATATGTTAGCAAATTTCTACACTAAGGACTAAATTATCAATTTTGAGGTCACCTTTATTTGCTTAGATTTATTTAACAACTACAGATCTACATCTTCAAGATTGATTACTTTTTTAGTCCTTAAAACTATTTTCAAAACTAGCCAAGATGAAAAATCTATACTAGTGGAAATAACCTGATGTGTGGTCATTACATGCTATTTACTTCTAGTTACCATCTCCTAAGAAGAAGATATTTGTGTAGGAGGTTCATTTTCCATTTACACTTTATCTTTTCCTTTATCTATAACTTTTTCAATAGCTTCCTTTTTAGGTCTTGCCTCTTGCTCTTTTTCTTTTACTGATCCTTCCTTTTGTGATGTTAGAGTCTCCTCAACATTTGCCTTATTGAATTCTTATTCAATTAACAAATATAGATCTCCTTATTCAAGATTAATTACTTTTTTAGTCCTTAGAACTATTTTCAAATCTATCTAAGATGAAAAATCTATACTGATGGAAATAACTTGATGTGTGGTCATTGCATACTATTCACTTCTAGTTACCAACTCTTGTGAAGAAGATTTTTATACAGGAGGTTAATTTTCTATTTCCACTTTATCTTTTATTTTATCTATAAATTTTTAAATATATTATTGTTTAGATCTTTCCTCTTACTCCTTTTCTTTTACTAATCCTTCCTTTTGTGATGCTAGAGTCTCCCAACATTTGCCTTGTTTAGTTCTTCTTCAGCATGAGATAGTTCATCTAAAAGAGGTGGGGGCATTGAATATTTTGGAGAAGAAGGAAGAGGATAATGACACACTTGTTTTTTATAATGATTTTCTAAGGATTTCATGCTATAATCCTTAGGAGATGAGGGAGAAATTGAAGGAACTTAAACAAAAGTAGTAGCTAGAATAACAATTAGAATACTTGGAAGAGTAGGGGTAAGAGAATCTAATGGTGAAATGATAAAAGTAGATTGGATTGGATCCTTGTATTTTACTACTGAGAAAGTTTCATCCACATTCTTCTTGAGCCTTAAATTATTTATGGGACCTTGACTACTTTCTCCTTGATTTACTTCTTTTCTTTTTTGTCCCATAGGTGCAGTTTCACTTAAGAATCCTTTCATGTAATATCAATTGTTTAAAACCCAATTAAAAGTCATTGCCAAAAAATTTGAATTTATCTTTTTAATTTTCTTATCATGATCATTACCTAGGATATTTTTTGGAAGTGGGGCCCTATCTCCTCCTACCTAAAAATCCTCTAGAATGGTTACTAAATCAAAGGCTTGAATTTGCTTGATAGTTAACCTATTGTTATCTCTTCTTCTTATCTCAAACTCATTCCTACAATCCATCCAAAAATCCTTGAGTGTTGGGACATGAGTATACTCAAAGGAAACTATATTTTGAGCAACACCTCTAAAATCAAAATTTACTTTGACCTCAAAATGAACTTGAGTATAATGATGATATATTTCCTTTTGCACAGTCCTAGCTTTGTAGATGTTAAGACATTGATAGTGACCAATAACAATTGGAAAATTAATAACTACTTTATTTGTTTTGGATTACAAATCATGTAACTCAACTAATTATGTGCTCATCTCCATTGGGATCCACTTGTCACTCGGGTACCTTGGTATCTTGAGTTGTGCTCTTGAGAATCCTCTTATTTTGAGATAAGTGAAGTCACAAAATTGGATAAAAATACATACATATAAAGCCACTACATCACATGCTTCATCTGACACCATTTTATGCTTCAATGGTTTTTCCAACTTACAAATAAGCTCATAAAAGAAATTATCATTCACTATGATGTAATCTTTGTAATACTATTCAAGGACCAATTTAGGATAGAATTCATAGATTGGTAATTTTGATAAGGTACCAATAGTCCTTAACCTTAAAAAGACCCTAGTGGAAGTTGTTACAT
>JARHVA010007298.1:417500-697500 GCA_037957365.1 Torreya grandis | reverse complement strand
ATCAATTGGCATAATCCTCTACCTCTCACTAACTTTTTTGGTCTAATGTCAAGATCAAATTCTTGTACTTTAGCTATCCAGGTGCCCCTAAGTAGCCCTACCTCCTATTGAGTTAGAATAGACTTAACTATAGAATGTATAACATATACCAAAGTGCAAGAAGACAAAATATAATACTTTAAAACTTTACATGCTTTCACTACTTCATATGCACGCTTCTCCATTTAAGAGTACTTCAACTCTGAGCTTTTTAGTGGTTGACTCATAAATGCTATAGGTGCTTCAACTCCTTCATCATTCTTTTGCATGAGGATGGTTGACATTGTATGTTTAGAAGAATAATAGTAAAGAATAAATTACTTACTAAAATTTGGAGAAACTAACACTTGAGCTTCAATTATTGCTACTTTGATTCTTTCAAATGCCAATTTTCCTTTAGCATTCTATTTAAAATCTGGCTTTTTCTTCATCATATCTGATATGTGTCATGTTAACTCAATAAAATATGGGATAAACCTTCTTATAAAATTAACTTTTAAAAATAAATAATGTCCACCTTTCTTAGACATAGGCATAGACAAACTCTAAATAGCTTTTATTCATTCTGGATCAATTCTAGTCCCTTCATTTGATACCAAATGACCAATAATCTTACCTTCAATTACAAAAAATATGGATTTCTTAAGATTTAAGAAAATCTCATGTGTTATACATTAGATCAAGACTTCCTCAAGGTTAGCTACGTGATTACCTCTTGGTTTTGAAAACATAGTCAAATCATCCAGATATACCACAATACTCTTATTTCTCAAATGAGTGAATGCTAAATCCATAGCTCATTGAATTGTTGCACCAACATTGATTAGCCAAAAAGGCATATTTTGATAAGCTATCTTGTATTAATCTTCTTCATCTACCTTTATTTTATTATATCCTAAGAATCCATCTAACATAGATAACAGTTTAGACCCTGTAACCACTTATAAAATATGATCCATGCTAGGCAATAGATAGCTATCTTTTAAAGAAGTTTGATTCATGTTGTGAAAATCAACACATAAATATATCTATCCATTTTTATTTCATACCAATACAATGTTTTCTAACCATTCTAAATGATAGATCAGATAAATAATCTTTGCATCTAAGAGTTTTTAAATCTCAACATGAATCATGCCTAAAATGGTAAGATTCTGATGTTGTAATTTTTGCTTGAATGGCTTTATACCTGGTTGAAGTGGAATGTAGTGTTTTACTTCTTCTAGGTAAAAGGACTTTAGATGTTTATATGACCAAGAAAATATGTCAATATATTCTTTAATAAGTTTAGTAAGAGCTTCTTTTTCCTCTTATGAGCAACTCTTACCAATGTTAACCATCTTAGGCTCTTCATTACTGTCTAAATTAGCTTGTTCTATTTCTATAGAAGTTTCCCCATATTCCTTTTTCTTATTTGTAACTTTTCATGCTTTTCAAAAATCTCTTATAAATAAATAAAGCCTTTAGGAATCTTATTCCCTTTAAGCTGAATTATGTCTTGATCTTCAAAAAGTTCAAAATCAATAGCACCTATTATTATTTCATGGGAATGTGAATTGGTTCTTTCTTCTTTCTAAAAGGACTTGAGATATTTATATGACCAAGAAAATACGTCAATATATTCTTTAAGAAGTTTATTAAAATCTTCTTTTTCCTCTTATGAGCAACTCTTACCAATGTTAACCATCTTAGGCTCTTCATTGCTATCTAAATTAGCTTGTTCTATTTCTATAGAAGTTTCCCCATATTCCTTTTTCTTCTTTAGGAACTTGTCGTGCTTCTCAAAAACCTCTTATAAATAAAATAAGAATTTAGGAATATTATTCCCTTTAAGCTAAATTATTTCTTGGTCTTCAAAAAGTTTAAAATCAATAATACCTATTATTGTGTAACCCTTCAAAATTATCTTGTTGTTCCAAGAAAGCTATTATTTGTTTATCATCATTAAAAACTTGCCAATGTTCAACATTATCAAGGACCATTGGGCAATAAACCATTTCCAATTTATAATCACCTTATTTGAAGATTGTAGATTAATGATCAACCCTAAGCAAGGATGTTGTTATATAAAGTGAATTAGCTTTATAATTATGACAATGAGATGCTAAATTAATTGAGAAAGTAGAAAAATCCATTATATCACTCAAAAATCTATCATGATAATGTTTCAGCTTATCTTTCTTCACTTGATATTGTCCTCTAATTTTCTTGACTATAAGTTTAACATCTCCCTGAACTCTAAAGAATTTTATTCCCCACTTTTTTGCTTGCTCAATTCCTAACAAGAGAGATTCATATTTAGCTATGTTATTAGTGTTTTCAAACATGAGCTTAAATGAATAAGGAAAAACTTCTCCAATTAGATAAATCAACACCACTCTTTCACCTAAACCAATAAAAATACAACTACCATCAAATTCCATAATCCATAACTCCTCTTCATCTTTTTCTTTTTCATTTTCTTTACTTATTTCAAGAAAATCAATTCCATGACCTAACTCTTCAAAGAGGATATGTGATCTTAGATCTTTGGATTTGGAAACTATGTATTTTGATTTCTTCTATAGTTTTAGCTTATAATAGGAATATGTGCACATGACCAGTCCATTTTAACTTCTCCTCCCAAATCTTTACAAAAATTTCTGCAGTGCAACATTCCATATGAGATCAGGATATCTACTACGAAGATCATCATTTTAAGCCTTTTATCTGGGAAGACTACTATAATAGCTTGAACATATTTAATTTATCTAGTTAGGGGAACTTGTCCTTCCATTGAGTAATATTTACCCATGGACTTGGTCAAAGAAAGACCTAAGATAACATCTACCTTTGTTGGCATCACATATCAGAGGCTCTTGAGTCAAGAATGTAATTACTTAATTTATATCCATTGATCAGTAGACATACATAAAATGGTTCTATTCTATCTAAAAATGGAAAGGATGAGGATGTAACATCAACAGAGTTATTCTAGGAAGGGGTTAACCTAGAAATGGGTAAAATACCCTTAGAATAATTTGATGTATTATTTAAACCCTTACTCTAAACATACTTCACTAATCAATTTAGTTGATTTGGGTAAGACCTTCAATATTCAGCTTCTGACATTTGGATTTTAGTTTTTCTTATGTGCTTAATAATTTCAAAATAAGGAATGGGTAAAGGAGACAAAGAACTAACTTTAGTTACATGAGTTTTTGACTTTGAATCTTGGGAAGTGGAGGGAACATACTTCTCTTTAGGAACAAAATAAGGAGGTATAGAACTACCTCTCTTAAGGATACTTTAACAGTAGGTTGACTCTTCCCCTTTTCTTGTTCTTTTGATGACTTATCAACAACTTGTTGATTTTAAGACCTTGTAAAATCTACAAAATATTTACCATGATCTTTATGAAATGATTCATCATAGTTAGTTTTTTATTCAAATTCTAGGTAATAGTTGGAGTCACCAGTAGGATCTATAAAATAATCTTCTTTAACAAGAGGCTAATCAACACCATTAACTATTGAGTCTTCTTCATTTATCTCAATATGGTTTCTCAAGACATCTTCAATTTCTAGTTTTTATTGAGGACCAGCAATCCAATTTCTATTTTGATTGTTTAAATTACATATAGGAGCATTCCTAGTTGGATCTGTATGAGTTGTTTGAGAAATTTGCCTCTTAACTTGTAATAAGTCATTGGAAAGTTTTTTTAATAAAGGATATGTAGTATAAGGTGTAACAAAAATAGATGATTCTCCTCTAGTTACAATATTTTTAATCTTACTATCATTATTAAATAATCATCAACCTTTGTTACAAGATTTTCAATAGTAATCAGATCGGTTAGATGTGCCCTTTGAAGTTTATAGCTGACTTCTAGAAGTTGAGAATTGATGAAGAAACATTTTTGATTGTCTGTTATAGGTAACACATCTTGTGGAATCTTGTAAAGGAGTCTACTAAAATAGGAAATGAAATCATACATATGCTCATGTGATCCCTTCTTCAACTAGGTTAATTATGTGAGCAGAATGTGGGCACCTATGTAGCTTTAAATATTTTTTTGAGTTACTCATGCATAGCATCCTAGTTGGTCATAGTACCTAGAGCTAAATGGTAAAACCATTTTTCTACCAAGTCATGTAGGGTTTTAATGAAGAGTCTAATAGAGACATCTTCATACTCTACACTGATTACTCCACATGCTATAAAGAAAGCAACCAAATGTTCATCAAGATTTTTCTTACCATCACTAGTAAACTTAGGAAAGTTCTTCCTTAAGCCTTTTTCTAGGTCAGGCAAAGGAGTTTTCAAATTCAGCAGACCAATAGTTTGTCTGCATGGACCAAGATGAAGTAACACCATGCTTCTAGAGACTAAAAATTGGGAACTAGTTGATTGAATAATTTCAGATGAATTATGATGAAATTGATGTAAAGTAGGAGTTATTCACCTAATAGGTGAGATACTAGTTCTTCTGGTTCTATCTTGAATAGGGAAACTAAACTAAAATTATTCTTGTAGCTAAAATAAATGATCTATTTTCCCTTGTAATCTTCTTACTCTAGTGAAAGGTTGATTATCTAGTTTGAAAATTATAGAAAATCCTCTAAATAAAGACAATTTTATAGCTTATTATGATAGCATGAAATGACTTTGAGACAAAGTATATTGGGAGTGAACTAAAGTTCTAAATTGACATGCAGGTGACTTACTAGCAGGGAACATTTTAGTTCAAAATAGAGTAATTAATTTTAGCAGTATTTTTACGATGGACCGATGGGCTATTTCAAGAATGAAAACTTAAAGTGAGTGCTTAAAAATAATTAAAACTAAGGATAACCTTTATATTTTATGTGTAGGAGTTAATCACCTAAATATTCTAGGTTCAATCCCTAACAGAGTCACCAAAAACTATTGGCTAGATTTTATGCACAGCTTAAAACCTAGGTAGTCATGAGATAAATCTCCTTCATTTAATAATGAAGCTCCCATTTTTTTTGTTTATCTACTCTTGATTACTCTATATCTAAAACCTATTAAATTAAATTTAACTTACTTTACCTTGGGAGTATTACTTTAATCTCTTCATTCGTGAACCATAATAAAGAGATTCTATAGCAAGTAATTAGCTAGTTTCAAGAATTTTGAAAGATGGATAATAAGAAACTAATTACAGTATTTGAGGAAATAGAGTTTGTATTTCACAATAGATAGCTTTTACATAGTCTATTATATCCATGCAAGTAGATAAACACTTTAAAGAGATAATTTTTCAATAAATAAATTAAGAAAACTAAGAATTCAATATAGATTTAAGGTTAACACAAAGTTTACCATTTTATCTTTATAGAACACATGAATAATTCCCCTTAGACATAAATTTATTCAAAAAATCCAATTTTCTTCTTATTCAATTCCAGTACAACTCATATAATAAAATATGATTATCTCAAACATAAGTTTTTGATTTCTTAAACTGACTTGTATAGTTTGCTATATTTTCTTCTTTGCCAAAAAATTGTCATCTTTTGGTATGAAGGCCAGCATTCATATTTATATAAAACTAAAACTAGAATCTAGATAGGAAATAATTTCTTTAATTTCTCATGTGATGCACTAAAACTGGAAACCATTGAGTAATAACTACCTGAAAATAGTGCAGTGATCAATTCCAAGTAGCCTTCTTCATTTTTATTGTTTGAATTGAATACAAATTTTTTGCATGCAACACAAAACTAAATGAAGTATTTTAATTTCATGAAAGGACTTCAAGTAAATATAATTAACTAAAAATTAGAGAAGGAAAGTGAAAGAAAAGAAAAAATTTGCTTTAATCTTTAGATAGGATTAATCCAGTTCTTGAACTTGATCTTTGCATTTTTATCTATACTTGATGTGTTATAAAATTATTGATTAGATGACTCCATCTAGGTTTACAATTGCTTACCTCTCTATTTCAAATCTTACTATTTCCCTTCTGAGATTTTTACTTTGACTTTTTGCTTTTTCAGTCCTTGGACTTATCCTTTTCAACTTTGTTTGGAAATTCATCAGCACTTTGATAGATTTAGTTGTAAAAAGAGTCATGACTATCTATTCTTCGCTTAAACTATTCTATCAACTATTCAGCTATTCTTGGCACAACAGTTTTCAATATACTTATGATTCCAAAGAATCAATCTTCAAGATTAGCATTGAAATCATGTGACTCTTCTTCTATCATCTTCATTTCCTCAGATATATCTAGAAGGATGCCTAAATGGAAAGAAAGGAGATAATCTTCATACTTTATTTTCTTCAAAGAAGAAGAATTTGTTCCTCAACTACAATTTTCTCATCTAATTTTAAAATATCTTCAAGACTTTCCTACTAGAGTTTGAAAAGACCATTTTCATTTTATAATTCAATTCTTATTGTGCTCATTTTTTTTAATCTTGCCCAGAAGATCATTTTTAGCATCTTTACTGAGTGGAAAGAATTTCTCAGCTTTTTGTCTCATCTTTTCAATCAACTTGTCAATGGTTGTAGCTTTATCACCAATTTATTCTACTTTAGTAATTAATTATTGATTAATCATAGTGTCTAGGATCAAATCTTGTTGAGGGATAGACTTCACCACTTAAGCAATTATTTAGCATAAGTGATCATTTTTTTCCTTTAACTTGTTTTTAACAACCTTCTCTTCATATAGATTTTTAAAGAGAGTATTAATAAATGTCTGAGTATCTTGGTTAAGTCCATCCATTATAACTTCTCCAAGGGATACTCTTGTGATTCATAAGCTGTCATTAGTCACTTCTCCTTTGTTGACTCTATGCGATGGAATTGCTATCTCAACAAATTTCTACCCTGAGGACTCAATTATAAATTTTGAGGTCACTTTGCTTGCTTAGATTTCTTCCTTATTTTCTCTAGACTCTTTAAAAACTTTAGATCCAATTATTAAAGATTTATTAGTTCTTTGGTCCCTAGAACTATTTTTAAAGCTAGCCAAGATGAAAAATATATATTGGTGGAAATAACCAGATGTGTGGTCATTGCATGTTGTTCATTTCTAGTTACCAACTCCTGTGAAGAAGATTTTTGTGCAAGAGGTTATTTTTTCATTTACACTTTATCTTTTCCTTTATCTATAAATTTTTAAATATATTCCTTTTTAGGTCTTGTCTCTTGTTTATTTTATTTTATTGATCCTTCCTTTTCTAATGCTAGAGTCTCCTCAGCATTTACCTTGTTGAGTTATTCTTCAACATGAGATGGTTCATTTGAAGAAGGTGGGGGTGTTAAAATTTTTGGAAACTAAAGAATAGGAGAATGACTCACTTATTTATTAGAATAATTTTTTGAGGATTTCATGCTATACTCCTTAAGAGATGAGGGATAAATTTAAGGAACTTGAATAGAAGTAGTAGCTAGAATAACAATTAGAATACTTGGAGGAACAGGGGTAGGAGAAATTGATGGTGAAATGATAGTATTAGATTGGATTGGCTCCTTTTATTTCACTATTGATAAAATTTCATCCACATTATTCTTGGGCCTTAACTTATTTATGGGACCTCAACTCCTTTCTCCTTGATTTACTTCTTTTCTTTTCAGTCCCATAGGTGTAGTTTTACTTAAGAATCCTTTGATGTAATATCCATTGTTTAAAATCTAATTATAACTCATTGCCAAAACATTTGAAGTTATCTCTACAATTCTCTTATCATGATCATTACCTAAGATAATTATTGGAAGTGGGGCCCTATCTCATCCTGTTACTTGGAAAACATCACTAACAACTATGTCATTATCCTGGAAATCCTCTAGAATAATTTTTAAATAAAAGGCTCAAATTTTATCTATAGTTAACCTATTTTTATCTCTTATTCTTATCTCAAAATAATTTCTACAATCCATTCAAAAATCCTTGAGTGTTGGGATATGAGTATACTCAAGAGAAATCATATTTTGAGTAGCACCTATACAATCAAAACTCACTCTGGCCATAAAAATAACTTGAGTATAATGATGATAGATTTCTTTCTACACATTCCTAGATTTGTAGATGCTAGGACATTAATAGTGACCAATAAAATTTAGAAAATTAATAACTACCTAATGTGTTCTGGATTAAAAATCATGTAACTCAGCTAATTATCTACTCATCTCCCTCAGGATCCACTTGTCACTTAGGTACCTTGGTATCTTAAGTGGTGCTCCTAATAATCATCTTATTCTGAGATAAGTGAAGTCATGAAATTGGATAAAAATACATCCATACAAAGCCACTACATATCATGCCTCATCTAACACCCTTTTATGCTTTAATGGTTTTTCCAACATGTAAATAAGCTCATAAAATAAACTGTCATTCACTATGATGTAATCTTTGTAATAATTGTCAAGGATTACTTAAGTATATAATTCATAGATTGGTATTATTGATAAAGTACCAATAGTCCTTAACCTTAAAAACCCCTAGTGGAAGCTACTTCATGTACCAAATATGGTGTCATCTTGAAATCAAAAGTTTGAAATACATTATTTAATTTTTGATCAATGTTATTACTGATATTTTTTTCCCAATCAATATTAGAACTCTAGGTTACATCAATGGTTCTGATGTAAGAATACATCCATGGTGAAAACCATTTAGTATTTTTTTTCCATTGATTTTTCGCAATAGTTAAATAATATCATCTACTTCTTGAATGAAATTATACCTAATAAGGTGTTTGGAAAACCTTGAGGGTTGCTTGACCTTTTTCCAGTAGTAAGTATTTGTGATCTTGATGAATTCTGGCATCTTGATTTCCCATTGCTTCTTAGATATCTCCATTGAAATGTCAATGAACTTTGGTGATGTTGGGATTTTTAAGAAATAGTTAAAATATTGAACATCAATCCTTATAACTACATTCCCAATAGTATCCCTTATTACTCTAGACAAGGAATCATAACATTTTACACATGCAAGTATAAAATTAGGAAGTTGAGCTGAGCTAGAGAAAGCTATTGCTTGTATAATTATACTTTTGGTTATGGATTTCAAAAGTGGAGTCTTTGTAGTAGCCTTGGATCTTTCTAAGTGCTCAATAATAGACACATACCTCATCTCTATGTCACTTATCTCAATGAGTTTTGATGAAATGGATGATTTAATAAGATACCCTTTATATTTGTACTTCATTGTGGGTTCTTAGATTGTTACTTTCTTTGAATTTGCTTTTCTCTTACCCTTTTTGATCAATTCAAGAATTTCCTCAAGTACTAATCCTGGGATTTCTTCAATGAATTTATTTTGTGCTTCAACTTCTACTACTTTCCCCTCTAACCTTCCTTATGCTTCCAACCCAAACATTTACTCCTTTGAATTTTGAAGAATGCTTGGTAAATGTTTTGAGATGCTCACTAAATACTTCAAAAGATTAACAAATCTAGGGAATGAGATTAGCATAGATAATTTTTAAACTCTCATCAAGTCCCAAAAACTTTTAAAAGAACACGTATTTCCAAAAACTTAAGTAACTTGATTTTAAGCTAAAAGTCTTAACACTTTTAAGTTGCTCTTTCAAGTTAATCAATTTTGGTTTTATAGTAGTAGGAGATAACTTCAAATTTGCAATGTTACAAAACTTTGGGTTTTCAACATTAAAATGCTTTGGGTTCTTACTAGTAGAGGACTTTGGGTTCTTTGGGTCAAAAGTATTTGGGTTTATAAAAGCAGAAGACTTTAGGTTCTCCAAGGCATAAGACTTTAAGTTTGTGAAAACTTAGGACTTCAAGTTTACAAAGAATGATTACTCATATATTTAGAAATAAGTAATAAGTAATAAAAAACTCGATTGGATCAGTATTTAGGACTTGGGTTTCTCAAGACAAGTTACTAGTAGGTATAAACACAAAACAAGTTAAGGTGACTGATAAAACTAATTTGGTCTAAGAAATTAGGGCATCTTTGGAAGTATTTTGATTTTCTAACTTTTGACATGGAAAATGCATATCAAGGTCTATAACTATAGTTTTTTACCAAACATGATGATTTTAACAATGAAAACAAAAAATAAGATGAATATGTAAACCCTAACAAAGGAGAAAACATATGAAACAAAAAGAAAAATAGAGGAAAAATCAAACCTTAAAAAGAAACAAATAAGAAGAAAGTAATGATATTAAAACAATCTACCTACCTCAACTACAAGTATATCACAAAAGGAAACACTCAAAATCGCTCAAAATTACTCTAAGGATTGAAAATGCTCAGCTCAGGGTTCATAGAGGTGATCTCTTAGTTTTGATGACTTGGAGTGAGGTGGAAATGAGGTAGAAATTCTTATTTTATATATTTACCAATGCATTAATTACAAGTGTACCAACGCCATGTCAACTTGTCTTGTTGATTAGGTTTTTCAAATTACTTTACTTATTTTAGGCTTTTATAAGAAAAGCAATCTCATAATCTTGATCGAGTTTTGGTTTCTAAGTAAATCAGGTTCATAAACCTAAAAAGATTTTACTTATAAAATTTATAAGTAAAGTAGTCTCAAGAACCTGATAAGGTCTTGGTAGTGTTAATCAAATTTCATGACCTACTTATTTAATTTTTGTAAGTAAAGTTCCTTGGTAAACCCAACTTGGTCTGGGAAGTGTGAGTCAGGTTTTTAGGACAACTTAACTTATTTTTAAGTAAAATAACTTAGAGAACTTGATTTGCATTAGAAAATGAGTTGAGTTACCTTTAGGCTATAAAAATGGATGGATGGAGGATATGGGTGATGCTTTTAAGCTACTATTTTCAATCTTCTAGAGAGACTTGAAGTAATTGAGAAG
The DNA here is from genome assembly GCA_037957365.1 of Torreya grandis. Classification (NCBI taxonomy): domain Eukaryota; kingdom Viridiplantae; phylum Streptophyta; class Pinopsida; order Cupressales; family Taxaceae; genus Torreya; species Torreya grandis. Next base: position 686,652 of record JARHVA010007298.1, on the reverse strand, counting down.
ATAATAACAAAAGAAAAACAAACATAAGTAGGACCCAAATCCTTTATTCTGAAGACTGACTTCAAACAACACAACTGACATACACATAATATTAAGATACAAAAATTAAAGTATAAAATTTTAAGGATACCAATGCCTCCCAAAATATTGAAGTATCAAATTATAGGGACACCAATACCTTGAGCACATGTGTGTGTGTTTGCTTTCTTTGTTGTGTGTGTCTTTTTCTTTATGTGGTTGAGGTAGTCATTAGTGTCTTATCTTGATAAAAATGTTTATGGTCAATGGTCAAGGTTATCTTATTTGTCTTAGTCCTTAGAGGACTCCATATGCCTAATGGACTAATAAGGCTACTGGTCTAGTTAGTATAACAAACATACCACCCCTATAAGTCACCAATTTATTGACCAAATTTGACTTTTAGGTTAAATTGGGGCACCCCTAGTAAAAAAATTGAGTTTTAGGTTTATAAGTGGGTATAATTTATTGTCATTATAGGATTTATAGATCATTTTATGTCAATTAATGTTGTACTAGCCTTGGTCAATTAGTTTCTAGGTCCATTTATAATTTTGGGCCATTTTAAGGGTCAAAAATAGTGCATTTAATTCTTTGTACAAGTTTTTTGGGAAATGTGACAAGTGTAAAATTGGATGTCATGTTCCATGTGTCCTTATAAGTCTTAGAAAACTAACATAACTAAAAATATTGTAGGTTGTTTAGAGAAAAGTTAGTTTTCCTAAAGAAATAGAAGAAAATGGCACTTGTATGACCTTTTTGTGAGGTGTGCCACTTGGAAACTAGTGAAAAGTGTCTCTTAAGCTCCAAAAAACTCAATTAAATGCTTTATTTTATTTTAAAGTGCCATTTTTAGTCCAAAACTATTCTACTGCATTTTGTCCTTCTTAACAAATTGAAGTGACACTCAGGTTTTTACTTGGTACGGTTAACACAAGGGGTTTCAGGTCAAAATATTATGGGAGATGATATTAAGCTTAGGGAGATAAATTATCACAAAAAATATTTAGTTAGGTCAGCCATGATTTATGAACCATCAGTTTGAAGTTTAGCTTCCAAAACTACCTGTTAATATGTGCACCATATCAGTTTTCTCTTAGTTTAAACAACTCCGTATAAATCAATTACTCATATTTTCTCCATAGGATGTTTTACATGTCTCCTTATATCCTCCATTATTTTTTTCAATTTTTAATATGTTTTAATGAGAAAATTATCCAAATTTTATATATTGATCTTTTCTATGATGATTGATAGTTTTCCTCCATTTTCAAGAACTCCATGTTTTTTCATGGCTTCATATGGTTATGATAGTTTCATTATATTTTTAAAAAATAATATTAACTTACTTTAACTTTCAAAACTCACTTTTAAAGTAAAATTCCTAAGATTTTTAGTCATGTGTAACATGACTTTTAGTTTTCCATGAATATGCTTGCATACAGTTGCTTGGAGGACAATTTCACATTGAATGGGATATGTTATTTCTTGTTTTATATCCATGATAGTGTGAAGATGCTTTTGGGAGTATAAAACTAAGTTTATAACCTATTGAAAGGTCAAATTTTATGTCATTACACTAATCTCTCACTATTTTCTTACATTTAACTCAAAGTAAGCACCTTTAGGTGGTGCTTACAGGGCATGGAGGTACCTTTTGAGGTGTGGAAGAAAAGGATGAATCCTTATTTGGGATCTTGATATGCTAAAGGTACTACGACAGGCTTGTTTGAGGATAAAACTAGTAAATAAGGGTTGGAAACCACTTTTAAAAGGCCTAATAACTGATACAGAGATGTTTTCCCTAGATGGGCAAAACAAAGTCCCAAAGGGTTTTTATAAACTTCATAAAACATGCATATAGGGTGTCTATCCTAAACATCTAGTTTGATAGACATCATTTCACCTAGTATAGAGAAGGACTATGTTAAGTTTGGGGGGAAGTCGACAAGTGAAATTTGGTCATTTGAGATCTTAAAGTTGACAATAAAACACTATTTTCCTTCAATCTCATCTACAGGACTGTGAGCCATAATAGGCCTTTCCATCCAAATTAGTGGTATGAGAGCTTATTGCATGATGAAATAAATTGGAATGGTTTAGAATATCATCCATGACTTTAAATACACTTGATGAGGATGATACATCATGTTTTGACTCCCAAGGCATATTTTCAGTATGTACACAGGGAAATATAGACACTTACAACATGGTACAAACAAGTAGTGACCTAGTTTGATGTTTGAAGAGTGTTTTAAGGGCATTAAAGGTGTAAAATAGTTCCAATACATGTTTTGTGACTTCAAGGGATTTATGGATGATACATACATATTATAAATAATCTCAAATGAGGTTTTATCCAACTATAAGGGTCAACTAAAGTATGGTGTCCTAGTCAGCAAGGTGTAACATAGTAAGGTTAACATATGCTATGATAATAGTCCCAAATGATCATAAGAATAATTAATGACCTAAAATAACATCAATATGTTGATAATGGTTTGTTATCATGGGTTTTTAGGACAAAGGTCACCTATATATCCCCTACAATCACCTATAGGTAATTGTGGGCAAGAAATAAATTGAGAGATATGTTTTGAGGGTGTTTAGGCTTAGCACAAGTATGAATAAGGTCATAAAAACATAAAAGGAATCTAGGATAGATATAGGTTTTTACTCATTATCTTCAATGCCTAAACAAACATTAGAACCTATAGGTTTTCTCTTGTCTAGAATATGCACCTACAACAAACCCTATTTCTTGCCCATTCATGAAGTGAAATTCAAAGCATAAAAACATCATTGTTGGTATTTTATATAGATATAATAATGTTATCAAGGATATAATATAGTTTTAATGTAATTTATAACACATTTTACAAGTAAATTTAATACCTGTAGATCTTGATAGTTCCAATATAGTTAGGTGAAGATGATTGTTATAAACAGTGAGTTGAGAAAGGAACATCTAAATATGATTTAGGCTAGGAAAGTAAATGAATGAATCAAAAATTGTGTGGGATGATTAAAAAGTGACATATGGAATTTTTTATCATACTTCTCGAACCAATTATCACAAGCAACCTAAAAATTTCATAGTCAAAGGAAGACTTAGTTACAATCAAAACTCAGTTTGACTACGTAAGGGGTATAAGGAGTATATTAGTAGTTGTATCATAAGTGGGGATGAGATAAAATTTAAATTATCCATATAATATAATTATTCTATCATGGTGAAATCAAGTCAACAAAGGATCTTAAAAATAAGCATATATAGTCAGAATTGGACAAAACCCTTTAGACAGTGCCTTTATACAGGTCTATTTTGAGGTTTTGACGAAGTTGAAAGGTATATGATTGGATTCAAGAGATAAATTTTTATAAATATCACCTTTATGAATTGTATAACATCCTAAAATATCCAAACTTGTTTTATAATATAGGGGTGTTCCCTCTATCTTTTCTCAAATAGAGGGCACTCCCCTCAATGCAAACTCTAATAGATTTTGACTAAAGTAAGTGATGGGATGAGACAGAAGTTAAGTAAGTACTTAAAGTAGGTTTAATAATTTAAAAAATATATATAAAATAATTAAATAATAATAAATAAAGGATAAATAATAAAAATGTACCCCAAACCCTCAATCATGCAGGCATATTTACTAGATAGGTTTTTAGCCCTATACCCAAATAAGGAGTCATCTTTAATTATATTATAAATTAAGCATATTAATAGAGTGGATCATGTTTAAATGGATATTTTATATGTGTAAATACTCATTATATGTATAAAATATATCAAAAAATTCATTCTTGAGCTCAAATTACAGGTAGACCTATTAGGCAATTAAAGCTTAGTGCCCAATTGCAGAGTCACTTACACTTATAGACCTAAGAATGGTTTATAATTTGTTGTATCTTGTTTTGGAGATAAAATTAATGTGTATATATTATTTATATCCAAGTAAAATCTACAAGATGGCCCAAAAACCAAAAGTTGTGGGCAGACCTCTTAAACAAGGTATAGGCCAAACATCTTAAAGTGAGTCAACTTCATTTTTGGATTGAGATGTGCATTCCATCTTGTTGAAACATTATTATGGAATCATTAAATGTGTTTTAGAGCCTTTATATTTCAATATAAACATTGGATAAGCCATTTTTGGCTCATAAACCCATCAATCCCATTGGTAAAGAGAGAAACAAGCTCAATAGGCCATTTTTTGAAGCTCAGATCCTTCATGAGGATCTACATGGGAGTCAAAGGACTTAGGGGATGTTATCAATGGTATTTAAGGAAAAAAAATTAAATTTTTTTGGTAGTTTGGAAGTCAGATCTTTATGAACCAAGATTAAGACTCAAAACAAGCCTAAAACCCTACTAAACCCTTACTGAGACAAACTTGGAGAAATGGAGTTGGATATGTAATAAAATGGCATAGTTAGAGTATGAAAATAGAGAATCACATCATTACTTAGGATACCCACAAGTATAGAGGTGATTCTATTATGCCACTTCGATGAGGAGATATTTGTATCTCCTCAAAGGGTGAAAATTCAAGTGACAACACTCACCATTTTATGAGCTTGGACCATTTTGTGTCTCATCATTCTTGATTGAGTTGAGATACATATAAAATCCCAAACACATTTGTAAAAATGGTTTAAAAAATCCTAAATGTTGACCACTTCTTTGCCTTAAGGATTCTGAGATCCCTTACTACTTCACAAGTAACCACTTATCATTTAGTTTCCCTATCTTTATTGTCCTCATCTCCCACCCTCTTCTGGTTTTCTGAGTCCATCCCCATATTATTCTATTACATAATCATGTTTTCATTCATCATCATTTTTTTCTATCCCATATCCTGAGAGAACTACATCTAGCCTAAATTTTTGTTGGATATTATAACCATGGAACCATGTAGGTAGCATTCACTTCCCTATTGCATCTAGAAGTATCTCATCCACCCCCTTCATTTTATTCTATTCCCCCATTATTATTTATTTCATTATCTCTTAACCATTGTACTATTCATTTGTATTATGTTTCTTTTACTAACAGTTTACTTAACCATTGTTTGTTTTTGTTTCATTTTATTTATCTTTGTTTTGTTTTATTTTCTTGATCTTTTATTTGTTTGTTTATTTTCCTATTTGTTTGATTTCTTGTTTTTCCTTGATTCAATCTATGAGTGTTAATTGGGTGACTCCTTGCACATTATTCTTGAATATTGTACACACTAGAAAACTATACATAATGGTTTTAGATGTTGAAACACCCCTAGACCACCTCGAAACCCCCTAGGGACCATCCCACAACCCTTTGACCATAAACCTGAGTCAAGTTAGATGACTAACTAAATGAATAACTAAACCTTTTATCAAACTTGACCTTTGATCCTCAACTACCTATGGTCACCGTAACCATCGATGATTAGGCCTGACCATTGATGGTCAGGTTCCTACTACCTAAACACCTAACTCTAACTTCAACTCCACCTTGATTTTTATAACTAGATTTCCTAATCCACTCATGGATTAATGTATGTCAAAAATAAATTTATATAGTAATTTAAACCTCTTATTGAACCTACACTTCCACCTCTCTTGTTTTCCTATAAAAAGAGAGGAGTAGGAGGTGAAAATGCATATGTAATTATCATAATCTTCTTGTATCAAAATTTATTTGGTAGGTCATTCTTCTAGTGAACTAGTGAAACAACAAGTGTGACAAATATATAAAGTGTTTCCACTCATTTTCCAATAGCCAAGTATCATTATCTACTAGAATTTCTTTAGACTCCATCAACCAGTTCATCAGCTAACTACCTCAACTATTCTTTAGATCAACAACTAGGAAATCTAAGTATTTATTTTCAATAATTAGTTACTTTATTTCTATTTTACAACTAACCCAACCCAAACCCACCTTCTATAATCTCATTTTTAACCTTGCCAATCAATTTTTATTAACTAGACCCAAACCCAAAGTTATTGTCGATGGTCACCCTGAACATCAATGGTTTGTCCATAATCATTGATGGTTACCCTAACCATCGATGGTCACCCCAACCATTGATGATCACTATTTGACAAAGAAATAACAAATTGTTTTTACCCACTAGACCTTAACCAAATCTTAGTTTCTGACCCTATTTTTTGAACTATACATGATCTATTTAGCATTAATATCAATCTATTTATTTTTATAACTAGTTAAATCTATCTTCTTGTATTACATTTCAATACCTTTTATTGTTTATGCAAATACTTTATCTTTAGATTTCTAAACTTAATTGTTTAAAAGTGTGGATTGACAACCTCCAAAGAATCTATTGCTTCTTGGATCTCTCTTTCTAGGCAGTCCACCCTACTATCTAAATTGTCAACCATTTCTTTGAGTGTTTTATTATCTATAGGTCATTCCTCCCAAGCTAGAGAGGAGTATCTATAACCGTCTGCATCAACATGTGAATGACATACCAGGTTCTATTAACCATACCCTTCTTGAGTTTCTTTTCTCCTTATTCTAAATAATATAAGTGAAATTTCTCTTAAACATTTTGGCATGCCTGGTAAGACCATTGAGTCTTTTCTTGGGTTCATAGTTGCATCTAGGTAATTCTTCTTCTTGCTTTCTTCTCATACATTGAAAACAAAATTTAATTTTGGGCTTAAAGTTGCTACATAAATTATTTTCTTGCTTATTTTAGCTCATATAGATTAATTAATGAAGTGAATCAATTATATATTCAATCTTCTCATACACACAAGACCAAACTACTTACATCTAATAAGGCATAAAAAATTGACATAAGGCGTGACTATTTTTTAATTACCTAGAGGTCACCGTTCCTAGCCAACCTACTTGGATTTCATCACTAAAGGGAGAACCAACTTAGCTCTCTAGTTGAGTATAATATCTAAGAATCGGTATATCTTATCTAAGCACCCAACACCCTTATCACTATGATGGGTGAAGCGAGTGGGTAGGCACTGATATTAAGCCATGTAATAATTTACAATATATATCCCTTTGAGAGACAAAACACAACCTGAAAAAAATCATAAACTTATTTTATAGTACCCACTATACAATCCAATTACAGTCACAAAATTCTTAAAGCTTAAGGTATAAGCCACAAGAGAGACTAAAAGGAACCTTAGGATTTAATGTACTTTAGTGTGTTTTGTTTCCTTGACTTTTTATTGTCTTCTCTTTATTTAAGTTGTGAGATTACTTGTATCTTCCTCTTTCCTCATATGCATGGATTTAATCATCCATCTTCCTCTTCTCACTCATCCATGGAGTATATCTTAGATACAGAGAGTTCTTCTCATCTTGCTAGGAATCTTACCATCCCTCAAATAGTTTCCCAAGTTGATGTAGATTTTGACACCTTTTTAGATAATAACCCCATATCCCTCCATCATTACCTAACACCATATCCCACCATACACTTATTTTATTTCCACCTATTTACCATCCCTACAACATGTCATCCCACCTTATGGGTGAAACCTTTGTTTCCACCATCTACACCCAATCTTTAGTCACCTAGGCATCATCCTATATCAATAACTCTACTGATACCACCATCCAAAACCAACTCACTTAACCAAACAACACCCAAACACCTTTTTCCCCAACTAACATTTCTCCTAGTATAGGAACAACCCAACATTTGGGCTCCAACACTTCCATTACCATAGGATTACCCTTTATTGGTATCACTACCATTCCTCTCATTTCTAACCTACCTATGTCCACTCTATTACATAGCTTGGTGGTTTCCATACCTTCCACCCTTTCACCCATTAGTGCAAAATTTACCACCTACCCTCTATCTACTACCCCAACCATACCTCCTACCCAACATACATTAATCTCTCAATAGGTTTCCATTACACCAAACTTGAGATACATCCCTAACCCATAAGGGTATATACCTCTACCTTCAACCCAACCACTTATCTCCACATATTCATATGTGTCATCATCCCAACCACCCATACCCATATACTAACATGTGGTAGCCTCTGAACCTCGCATCAACTATAGATATGTTACACTGACCTAAACCCAACATAACCTACCTTATAACTATGGGGGTGCACAACCCAAAACCAACCTTGTAAAAATGTTAATGGATAAAATGACTAATTTTGAGCCATACATTTATGAATTTCATAATATTTTTTCATATGACCAAATCTATAACAAACCAATTCACCCATCCATCCCCATCTGACTCTATCCTCCTCAATAAGAACTTCTAAAGTTCTAAAAGTTTCTAAGTAAGAAAGACCCTAAACAACACCTAAGATTATTTAGGCATTCATTCTATATGATTTCAGAGGATGATTCTCTCTTTATTCATACCTTCCCCATGTCTCTATTAGGTTTGACACTAGATTGATACAGTGCTACTAAAAAGCACTCCCTCTTCCCTTTTGCCCAACTAGCTCAAATTTTATTAGATCACTTTTCATAAACATCTATAAGAAAGTCTCCATCATTGATCTTTACTTCATTTGTAAATTTGATGATGAATCCATTTTTCACTTCATACCCCATCAGAGAAGTATGATAAACCAACTCTCCTTCTCTATATCCCAACCTGAGCTAATTGAACTCTTTATCTGGGCTTGTGCCAAACACATATCCTATACTTTGTGGATTAAAATATTCAAGATGTTTGATGAGGATTTTACCATTTCATGAAAACTATAAAATAGACCCATCAATGAGAGGAAGTTTAAATTTAGAAACATAAATTCTACCTTCAAATTAGATGAGACCCCCTCCTCCAAACTAAGCAATCAAACCAACACTAACTACAGAAATAAAGGAACCATGAATACATTTATCCTTAAGACCACCCCTGTACCCATTGTCAACCAATCCAAACCTTCCAATTCATCTAATCAAAACACTAGGAACCCAAACAACATCCATAAACAATTCACTTTTCTTGGAGAGTCATATGTTTTGATCTTGGAGAAATTATTAAAATCTGATCTCATAGAACTCCCTCCAATCAAAACTCTACAACAATTTGATTCTTCTCATCATGTACCTAGTTGGTACAAGGAGAACAATTTTGTGCCTTCCATAGAGGTATTAGACATGACGTTATTAGGTGTAACACCTTCAAGAACATTGTCTAAACTCTCATTGAGAAGGGGAACTTATGTTGGATAACCTAATGCACCCCTAAACTAATCACTATACATATTCAGATAACCATTCCCAACCTGCTCCTTCCACCAACAACAAAAAAAAAATCATAATCCTCTCATAATCATGATTTCCATACTATTAATATGGTCTTTGGTACACTCACTACTGAGAAAAACATCAACTAAATCATCTCTTCCCATACTCCACTTATTGAGGTAGTGGAGTCACCAACCTCCTCTTTGATATTCACATCAAATAAGAAAATCATTCCCACTTTATTATTTTAGAAAATCATACAAAAATCCACTCTCCCTTTAGCAATCACTCCTAAAGAAGAAAATAACTTTACCTACACCTCCCACCGAAGAGTTACCCTCCTCGATATTGGAACCTTTTAATTGAGAAAAGGATGAGGTAGTCATTCCTTCCCCTAAAACCTTGGGTCTATCCTTCAAATCCACTATTGGGGGATTTAAACCCATCTATAAACCCTTCTCTAGATTAGTTAAAAACTTATAATTCATATTTGACACTAACTTAGTTCGGGCCACCTATTGACAACAATGTGGGATCCCATATAGAACCAAGCAAGATCCTTTACCATTAGAAAAACCTACAATTTCCAATATCAAACCCACTATCACCAAAACATAACCATCAGATACCTATACCCATCATACTATAGTAGCACCATCATAACTCAACTTAACCAAAAACCCCAAATCATCTTCTACCATTCTAACCAAACCCACCAATAACCTTGGCATATTTCCTACTCGTGATATCACTCATCTATCAATAAAATTGTAGTTAATCCCAATAAACTTATCAAAAAAACCCTAGGCTAATCCAATAAAGAATGCAAAACCACCTCAAAGCCCAAAAACCAAAAATCTACCTCCCCTCTCCACTTTACCCTCTATTTTAGGGCATCATCCCACTACCATAATTGGGAAACCAACCATCCCAATCAAAACCCAACACCAGTTTTGGTTACACCTTCACTCCTACTTTCATCTAAACCTATTTTCACCAAACCACCAATGAACATAGTTATTATTTCTAAATCATATCTAGACAAAATTTTGATCTCCTGAATGTCTACCCAAAACTTTCCAACCCCAAAATCTCAACCTCTCTACCAAAACCAAAACCTTATAATAAGAAAGCTCATTTACCCAAAACCTCTACCACTGAGTCCACTCCTAAAAGGGCCTCCACTTCAAAACCAAAAACCAAGACACCTATACCTTTTCCACCATTTCCTAGGTCTTACTCAACCATCTTATAGAGGATATTACAAGCATCTTTCTTAACCTTGACACCTATCAAACCAGTTAAGCCACACAATCCTGAACCATATTGGTACAATGATAGATTAATATGTTCATATAATAGGACACCTAGGCATGACATAGAGAACTTCAAAGTTCTCTAAGTGATAGGCAATCAACTATATCACAAGGATGACTTATTATCAGATGAGCCTCTTATGAAATTGACACCAATCCAAAAACTAATAGCAATTGACCAACACTTACCTACTCTTTCACTCTCACCTTAGAGTGAATAGGAATTAAAGCAATCATCTATCTTGACTCCTCCCCTAATCCATACCATCTATGTGGTCACATGATCTTAGGCTCAACCAAAGGATAAGGGAAAGGTAAAATTATCCATTCTATGAAAATATCCCTCTTCCACCACCCAATCACCCAGCCAACACCAAGCACCTTTACCTTCAACTAAACCCAAAGTGTCTATATTTGGACCCTCTTAACCCAATTATTATAAATAAATCCAATAAGTAGTTCTAAAATAGCTTCACCAAATGTCGATGAAAATGAGTTTATATGAATTGATCAATACCTCACCTCATCATTGCCAAGCAATGATAAAATCATTATAATCTATGGAGGTTAGGTTTGAAGACCCTCAACATATAACAATGTTTATTAGAGATCTTCAAATTTAAAACCTTATTACCTTCAAGGATTTACAACTACCTTCCATCCATCTATATGACCTAGATCCTTCCCTCTTCATTACTGCATACATCAACCAAACTTGCATCAAGAGGGTTATGATTGATGGGGGAGCTAGTATCAACATTATCTCTTCCCACACATATAACCAACTCAAATTATCAAATAACATTATTTCAAAAACCTCTATGGTGCTCTGATCATTCAATGATACCATGGCCATGACTTTAGGAACTATTTTCCTTCACATTTGGCTAGGATCCCACACACTTCTTGAGCTCTTAGATGTGGTAGAAGGGGAGTTCCAATACAACATTTTACTAGGACACCTTTGGATCCATTCCATGGGATGTGTGTCATCCACCCTACACAATTTCATAAAATTTGAACAAAAAGGTCAAGTTGTTACCATACAAGCTAATATGATTCCTTTCACATCATCCAACATGACATATCAACCCAATGGTGTTCTTCTTCCTCCATCCAATAAGCCTTCACTAGTCAAATATGAAGCTCCATCTTTTTATACCATTGAAGCATCTACTAGTTCATCCATCCCTTCTACCCAAATCAACATAATTAACCCTTTGGAATCAACCTTATAGCATCTTTCATTAGGGGATTAGTACCTTATGACTCTTGATGCTTTCCCTACTCTCCAAGAGTATGGGAATATTGACCAACAACTTGGATATGACCCCAATATTGGAACCATTATTTCTTTCAGACCCTCAAGTTGTCAAACCAATTTCATCTGTGGGGGACTTGATAAAACCCTTGGCACTTCCACCACCTCTTTTTCACCTTGACCATTCACCTCTAGCTTCTCCTATCTAGACAAACTAGACTTTGCCTAGACATACCTTTATAGGTGTGCTTGGAAAGGATTTAGTCTAGATTGGTATGAATATAACCCACACAATTTTTTACCAATCAAAACCTAAAAAACTCATGAAAATTATGGCCTTGGTTTCATGCCACCTAAACAACAAACTGACCCACCTCTTATTAATGTCATTGATAAGGAAATACCATCCTCACCACCCACTCCACCATTGATAGTTGAGGATTATGACATCAACCCCCTAAATTTTTCTCTCATCAACATGATTAGCCTCAAACTCTTAACTTATAAAAAATTTGGGGCGATCGTAACCATTCCTCTTACCCACCCTGAGATGATAAGGGACGAGTCTCCTATCATTAATACTATTTAGTGTTAGGATGACAATTGCATTTTCACCTATCTTGGTAAAAAATATTCCTCTATCCATAAATATCTTCCTCTTGAGACTTTAAACATTTTGAATGAATCCACAAGGGATATCAACCTAGGAATTTTGGATGACCTGTGCATTGGTAAAATTAGCCAATCATTAAATTATGAGGAGCTTCAATACTTCCCCTCCTTCCTAAAAGACTATAACATAGAATTTTCTTGGTCTTACAACAACATGCCAAGAATTGACCCCTAGATTTCTACCCATGACATAGTCACCCACCATGATGCCAAACCTATTAGGCAAAAACTTCAGTAAATGCACCCTCATGTAAGCTTTCTCATTAAAGAAAAGCTTTAATGTATCCTATCCATCAATTTATTTAAACCTATTGAATATCCCTAATATGCCTCAAACATCATACCTATAACCAAATACATAAGGGGAATACACATTTATGTGTATTTTCATGACCTCAACCTCACTTACCCAACATATGACTTTCCTCTACTAGACATTGACCAACTAGTTTATTTTACAACTGGACATGAGATGTTATCTCTTATGGATGGATTCTTGGGTTACAATTAGATCATAATTTCCCCTAAATATCAAGACAAAACCACCTTTATCACCCCATAAGGGACTTTCTACTATAGGGTCATGCCTTTTGGATGGAAGAATGCTGGTGCAACTTACCAATGTGCTATGACCTATATCTTCATTGACCTTATCCACAAAATCATAGATGACCATGTTGATGACATTTTTGGGAAATCTAAATGTTTTAAAGACCATTTGGAAATTATTAATATTATCTTTGATCAAATCATACATTACCATGTCCACTTTAACCCCAAGAAGTGTATTTTTGGGGTCTTATCAGGAAAGCTCCTTTGATTTATCATCTCCCTTTGGAAAATCAAAGTTGATCATACCAAAATCAAAAAAATCCTTCTCAATGTCTCCTCTTACCAACCTCAAGAAACTTTTTAGCTTTTAGGAGAAGTTCCAATCCATTCATCACTTTATATCTTAGCTCTTAGATCAATGTTAACCCTTCCATCACCTTTTGAAGAAATATGTATCTTTTAAGTAGAATAATGACTATCAAAAAGCCTTTGATTTGCCTAGAAAGTTCCTTTTATCTCCACATATCTTCATTACTCTTAGGTAATATGAAATTTTTTACCTTTATATCTCTACCATCGAGCACTCATTAGGGGCAATGCTTACCCATCGAGATGAACAATGTAAAGAGCAAGCCATCTACTACATTAGCCACATGCTTGTAGAGTACGAGAGTCAATACAATCATATCAAGAAATTTTGAGTAAATTTGGTATTTATGGCCACCAAACTTTTCCATTACCTTCTCAATCACAAGACCTATGTCATAACCAGTACCAACCCACTCAAGTATATGCATTATAACCCATATCAAAACCAGTGTATAACTAAGTGGCTCATGCTTCTGACTAAGTTTGAACTTGAGTTTCTTTAGTAAAATTAAATTAAAGGGAAAGTCATTCCTGACCAATTGGATGATGCACCATTAGTATATGATCAATCTTATCCTCTTGAGTTTCTTGATGAGTCCATCATGACCCTCTCTCAAGAAGACCTCACCTATCAAGTGACTATGTTCTTTGATGGAACAAAGTTTCATTATGGTGGGGGAGCTAGGATCATCCTTATTCCCTTTCATGGTGAAACTCTTCTTTTATCCTTAAAACTAGATTTTGAATGTACAAATAACATGGTTGAGTATAAAGCCCTAGTGATAGGCCTATAAACTACATTAGCCTTGGGAGTCAAAATGATCAATATATCTAGTGACTCCCAACTAGTGGTCAATTAAATCAATGGATTTTATCAATGCAAGAATGATGTTTTGAAATGGTAAAAATAATTAGCTAATGTACTCTTAGCATCATTCAAACAATACCATATCCAAAAAACTCTGTGATCTATGAACAAGTTTGTTGATATGATGACTTCCCTCACTTCTCAAACCCTATTTATACCATCTGGTGCTAAGATATCTATCATTATCAATATACTTACCCAACACTCTTATGTAAAATCAAGCTCTCCCATAGTATTTAATGTGGAGGAAACCCAACCTAACCTTTGGTATTATTAGATACTCGACTATCTCAACCTTGCCATCATTCCTTCTAGTCTTGCTATAAATTTTCAACGATCATTTTTGTAGAGTACCTCACATTATACCATACTGGGGGAATTATTTATAAATGTAGTTTTGATGGTCTTCTCTTTATTACCTAAATAGTCATGAAACCTCTCATGAAATCAAGAAAATGCATGATGGGATATATGGGGGACACTTTATTGGCCTAAACATCACTAAATGCATCCTTCACCTTGGTTATTATCGTCACACCCTTAACCAAGATTATTGTGACTATGTGAAAAAGTGTGTCAAATGTCAAAAACATGTCACTTTACATCACACACCTAGCCATAGTATTCAAGTATCCAAAGATTTTTAGCCCTTCTCATAATGGGGTTTGGACTTTATTAGTGAAATTAACCCCAATTCTTCATAGCAACACCATTATATCATCACTATGACTAAATGTTTTACCAAATGGGTAGAGGCTAATCCTCTTATCTTAACCAAAGATGAAAATATTATTAACTTTATCAACCATCACATCATATGTTATTTCAGTGTTCCTCACAAAATCATCATTGATAATGGAAAATATTTCAAAAATAAAAAAGTCCAAGTTCTTTGTGATGCTTCATTATCAAGATAAGTTTTTCATTGCCCTATCATCCACAAGATAATAGATAGGAGGAAGCCTCTAATAAAACTCTCAATAACATGCTAACTAAAATGATTAATGCATCTAGTTACGATTGGAATTTATGCATCCCCTTCACCTTATGGGCATATCGTACTAGCATTCAAACCCATATGGATGATACCCATTTCTCTTTTATTTTTAGAGAAAAGGTTGTCTTACCTGTTAAAGTCCAAATTTCCTCTCTTTGCATATCCTTACAAGATCTAATCTCTAAGAGTGATTATTGCCAAGAATGTCTATCCTAACTTGAGATACTTGATGAGAATCATTTAATAACACTCACTCATATTCATGTCTATCAATAACACATCAAACATGCTTATAAAAAACACCTTAAAGTATGAGAATTCAATCTCAAAGACCTCATCCTCAAATAAAATCAACATTTCACCAATATAGAGAAAAGAAAGCAAGACAAGTTTGATTTTAATTGGCTTTGACCTTATATCATAACCCACAAGTATAGATCAAGAGCTTACCAGTTATCCTCTTTAAAAGGGAACCCATATCCTAATCCCCTTAATGCTTCACATCTATGTCCTTTATTTTGTTAAAATAAGATCAAACTCACCTTTTATCCAACTTAAGCTCATCCCTTACTTCTTAAAACCACACTCATCTCCTTATTTTAGGAATACCTAATTAAAAATGAATTATATGATTATGTGTCATAACCATATCTTAATATTGAACATGGGTACCACATCTCTACCCATGTCATGATTCTCATGGTACTTTTTACCCCTTTCATAGGATGGATTCCCATGATTGTTGTCACCTAAACCTTTTTTCCACCTAATCCACCTTCTTGTACTTTTAGTTTTTCCTTCATAAAAGGTGACATTTCAATCCTATATAAGCAAGTTAATCACATCAAAATCAAACATCAAAATAAAAATCAAATTAACCCACATGAGTCACTCTATAGCATTCATAGACTACTCCCTTAAAGGATAGCTATCAAAACATATCAAAATTGCTCAATATAAGGTAGATTGATCCTTTGAAGGACAACTATCAAAAATTATTGAACAAATCACAAAAACTTAGACCACTCCCTTGAAGGATGGCTAAGTTAATCATTTTTAAAAGCATGATAATTTATTGGAAGATTATCACATTGATCAATTTTCTCAACCCTTCCAAAATAATAAAGCAAAAAAACCATTATCAAACATCATAAAATAGAAAAATAATTTTGATAACCACAATTAGATTTCATAAGTAGACTTCCCACATCGATCAGTGTATACCTTATATAAAATGGACTTGTTTATATTAACTCTTTGGTAACCTCCATAAAAGGCAAGATAGTCTCCCAAGAAGGTTCCATTTTCATCTCCCTCCCCTTTATACACACTATAAGCAAGGGATTTTTATCTTACTTGACATTATGTGATCAAGATGCCTTTTTAACCAACTAATGAATAGTCATGCAAATAATTCAAAGGGATTATGTTATTTAATCCCATTAGTTTGTTCTTAATATTTGCCAAAATAGAAGCATTGTGTCTCCTTCTTAATACCTCACATTGGTTGATATATTCACTTAGACATTTATCTCTTCATTATCTTCTCCTTCTCACATCTCGTTTTGTTTATTTTATGTGTTTCACCCTAATCTAAACAAAATGACCATAATCATAACCACATGACATGATATCATCATCACATCATAAATAAAAACATACATCAATTATCATAATCACAAATCAACTATGACCCCCATAACCTTGTAATCATATATACCATATCTGACACATTTCTAAATATAAATAAGGAAGCATATACTCATTAAATTTCAGCATGAACACCATGATCATAAACATCATCATAAAATCATCAACATCCTACCATTTGTCACATTCATATAACATTGATACATAATCCATAACCATAACAATAATCACATCATAACCTTTTCCACCTAAGCATAACCAATAGTCATAACCATGATCATATCAATATCCTAAATATAATCAGATACAAACATGAAATTAAATGATCACATCCATAAAAAAAATCACCAAATTAACATCACATAATCATATTAGGATCATAATAGTCATCCATAACCATCATTTCATAATCACATCAATAACATTAATCCATCCTAAACATCATCATGAACATAAATTAAAGATATATATCATCATATGCCTAGCTAGGTGAGTCCACATCAACATCTCATAAGCATAATCATATCAATGTGAAATCATTAATAATTAACATGAACACAACAACCATGAACCAAAAATCATAAACAAAGGATCACATCTACATCTCATAAATACTCATCATCATAGTGTCTACAAAATATCCATATCTCTCCAAAATATACATTTCACTACATCATCGCATAGGTCAGTATCAAAATCATGTGAAATGTCAAAAATGTAATGTCTCATCACAAAAATATGATCTGAGGGAACCATTACCTCCTATATACTACCTTCATGTACCTTCCTAGCCACCTACAGATGTATCCCATTAACCTAGTGTCATTTTACATGCATCTCTTACCATCCCAGCTCTATACTCACCCCATCAGGGCTTGTTTAGATAATGCCTAAACACTAAAGCATCATAGCACCATAACTCATCCATAGTTTCTATGTATCTTTACATAGATATTTTCCCTATTGATACTCCACTTCTTAACTTTTAGAGAGAGTCTTTCTCCTACATCACCAATACTAGCTGAGCCCTCACTTGATCTCTCTCACCTGTAATAGTGAATAGTTGACCCTATAGTACTACCAAAAATTACTGTGCCTCTACCAAAGATTCCTATGATATGGATAAAGTAGATAGGACCTATTCCATATCTATGGTCACTACTTATACATCTAAGGCAACCATAAACATCTAAACCTATTAACCATCTCCTCTTGCATCAACATTCATATCCTACTGACACCCATCCTTAAGACCAATATCGATTGTAGCATATTGTGCTTGATACCATGTAGGGTATCCATCTATCACACATGCATAATATATTTCTATCCTCATAAGTAACTCATTATGGTCAGTGAAATCATGCACTAACTATGGTTTAGGTAGTGGAAACTCTGCATTTTCCCTATTATACCTTGGGAAAACCCTAGGTATATCCTACAAGAGGCCAAACTATCTCTATACCATATCAAATGGTATCATATATATCTCACCCTCTTGTCTACCATATACCCATATATATATTTATAATGATAGAGTATGTCTCCTATAATGAGCCCATCCTAGAAACCTAACATATGGTTTTTGAATTACATTTTGAATGACCAAGGCATCTAATAGGCCCCTAAAGTAGTCTATGTCATGTACCCAGCTTCTTAGTCCTAAAATAGCCTAATCACTCATCCATGGCATGTATCCAACTTATAAATCCATTTGATCATAACCCTCCCATGGTATCCCCATTGGTCTCAACACTTGTATGTGCTTATAATCCTAATAATGTAAAATAAACCCAATACTAATCTTATATCTCTGATGGGCATGGAATCCATATAGCTCTCAATAAATCTAAACTTACAACATAGGTGCCCATGCAAACATTTTTAAACCCAAAAACATCTCCATGATCACCCTTAGTAATAAGTAAGGGAATATCTCACTGCTCGAATCAGGGAATGTGTAATAAGTAACTACTATCATCATCATAGTTAAAAATGCCTCACATCTCTACCCTTTTGATAATGGTGTGTAATGAAAACCTCTAGAGTGTCACCTCAAAAAATCCATGTCATCTCTATATATGATCTCTATAAAATCATCCCACTTATCCCTCTCAATATGGTAGATCAATTCCCCTCATATGGGTAGCTTCATGATCTAATGGATGTCCTTAGGCAAGATTTTAATCTCCCCTATAGGTAATAAGAAGGTATTAGTGATAGTATCCCATATCTTGATGAGTGCCACTATCATATCCACATCTCAAGGTATATGTTGATAGTACATCATGCCATCGATGCCTATAACCTCTATGTGATCCTAATTATCCTTAGTCATCCCTCAATAAATCTCATCAAATATTTAGGGCACCTGATCTCTCATTTATATCCTCTCATGTGCCTACAAGGTTTGATAACAACATCCTTAATTCACTAACCTATTTTACCTAAAAACTCTACCTATTACACTTACCTCTTATTTTAATATACTTATGTCACTGACAACACCTGTGCCTAAATTTGACCCCTAAATTATACCTTATCACATCTAAATCACTACCCTTAACCTATATTATCTTCACATATCTTATTTTAACCACTAACTACACCCCTACCACATTAAACCAACCATAACTCCTACCCTTAATGTCTAACTAAAACATCCAACCACAATCTTCAAATTTAACCTTTATTTTATAACATTCACCTATTTACCTATGCCATAGCCTATGAACCTTAACCTTCACCATTCAACAAATTCTTTAACCCCATCTATCTTTTTTGACCACCTATGGTTAGGGTGATCACTGACATTTTGGATACCAACCATTGATGGTCACTTACCAACCACCAATGATCAGTAGTGACTGGAAACATTTAGAAATGACTATTGATGGTCACTATGAAGTGACCATTGATGATCAAACCACACTCTACCCTCCCCATTTACCCACCTAAACACCACAATAAAATCAAATATTTATACCAATACCTACCTCTACCCTCCCCTATCTACCTTAACCTTATAATTTAACTCTAAACTTTGAAATCCAACCAAAAACTATCAAAACCCAAGCCCTAGGTCAAACTAATAACATAATACACAATAATCAAATTCAATTTCCTAAATTGAAACTAAACTATCAATTCAACAATATTACCTACCTCATTCTTATACCATCATTGAGGAAGAAACCTTATAACTACTACCTAACCTCATGCTCTCCCCTATCCATACTATATCCTCATCAGGTCAAACCTTTAGCAACTCGATCAAGGTAAACTATCCACCTCACTAAACTAATCACACTCAACAAATTTATCAATTTTGTTTTCACAACATACCAAAGAGATAATCATCATGGGTCAAAATTTCACAATGAAATATTAAGACCCACCATGGATCTTTTGTCTATACCATTTTAGGTATGACACCTGATCACTGATGGTTAGGGTGACCATTGATAGTTGACCCTAAAGGTTGACCCTGACCATCAACAATCACTTTCTTTGGGATTTTTATCTCCACCCAATCAATTTCCAACCAAATTTTGAACACAAAAACAAACTAAGTACCTACCCAATCTAATCTCATAGCAAAGGAGATTACCTTCTCCACCATCCTTGATACTTATACCAACCACATCACCTTGCCACTAGCCATTTTGGTCCAACTATCACATATTTTGTGATGACCTTACTTTGGTAATTTTGACTAAACTGACTAAATTTCCAAGTTGAACATTTTGAACTTACACTACCTTACATACACCTAACCAATTTATGTCTTCATGAGAGCATTTTATACCTTGGATACCCATGAAAACACTAACCTTATCTAGGAGACTTGCATTTACAAGTGTATCCCAACCATCACATATAGCTACGTGGTCCACTTATCACTTATCCTTCTAGAATTGACCTAATTTTTACCATCCATGATAACCTAGTCTATATGTGATCTTAGTTATCACACTTAGTCATACTTTACATGCATGTTTATGCTTTAGTTCCCAACTTACCCAATCATCAAACCCATACCCAATTTTGTTTCACCTCATCGATTCCAATTTTAAGGCGGAATGCCTCCTGCCATGTTTGAGGTAACCAAACCTTTAACTTGCAATACATTTTTATTTTAAATCTTTTTAATACAAACTATTTAATAAAAAGGGGAAAAATTTAGACACTAGAAAACTACACACAATGGTTCTAGATGCTGAAACACCCCTAGAAAACCTTGGGACCCCTTAGGGACTATCCCATAACCCTTTGACCATAAACATGAGTCAGGTTAGTTGGCTAGCTAACTGAATAACTAAACTTCTTACCAAACTTGACCTTTGATCCTCAACCACTGATGATCACCCCAACTATCGATGGTTAGGGTTGACTATCGATGGTCAGGTTCTAACTACCTAACTACCTAACTCTAACTTTAACTCCACCTTACCTTTTTATAATTAGTTTACTTGATCTACTCATGGATTAATACATGTCGAAACTAAATTTAGATAGAAAGTTCAACCTCTTTTTGAACCTACACTTCCATCTCTCTAATTTTCCTATAAAAAAAGAGGAGTAGGAGGTGAAAAGGGATCCATAACTATCAATAGCTTCTTGTATCATAATTTCTTTGGTAGGCCATTCTTCTAGTTAACTAATGAACCAAAAAGTATGATAGAGATCTGAAGTGTTACTACTCATCCACCCACAACCAAATACCATTACTCTACTAGAATTTATCTATACTCCATTAGTCAGTTCATCAACCAACTACCTCAACCATTCTTCAAATCAACAACCAGGAAAGATAAGTATATATTTTTAGTAATTAGTTACTTTTTTTCTAATTTAAAACTAAACCAACTCAAACCCACTTTCTATAATCTCATTCTATAACCTCACCAATCAATTTTTTTGTAACTAGACCAAAACCCATAGTAACTACTAATGGTCACACTGACTACTGATAATCTATCCATAACCACTGATGGTTATCGAACTACTGATAGTCACCCCAACTACCAATGGTCACTATGTGATAAACAAACAACAATCTATTTTCACCCATGAGACCTTAATCAAATATTATTTTTTGACCTCTCACTTGATCACAAAACCTTACCCTATTTTTTGAATTATATCTAATCTATTTAGCATTAATATCAATCTATTTATTATTGTAACTAGTCAAATCTATCTTCTTGTATTAAATTTTAGTATCTTCTATTATTAATGTAAGTAATTTATTTTTTTATTTTTGAACTCGATTATTTAAAAGTGTAGATTGACAGCCTCCAAGGAATCTAATTCCTTTTTGATCTAGCTTGCTAGGCAATCCACCCTACTATCTAATTAACCAACCATTTCTTTGAGTGATTTATTATCTATAGGTCATTCCTCCCAAGCCAAAGAAGAGTATCTACAACCATCTAGATTAAAATGTGAATGACATACCAGATTATACTAACCATACCCTTCTCAAGTTTCTTTTCTCCTTCTTCTAAAGAATATAAGTGAAATTTATCTAAAACAAATCCATTAATATTTATACATCTACTTTGTCATCATTGTTTCTATTTTTTGTGCATTCTTTTAAATTGAGTATTAGATGACATGTCAGTCTATATGCATATTTTGACCAAGTCATCATGGTGTATTATCATGATTCCTACCATCACATGCTATAACAAAAATTATCTCTAGGAGTCTACATAAAAATGAGGAAAAAATATCTCCTTGGAGTAAAATAATTTCTAATCTAATCCAAGTCACATCTTACAGAGATATGAAAAATTGTGATGGAAAAAAGGCTTCTCTAAAACTCTCAGATGATGATTCCATTGTAGTTATGTGTAGTGATTATAGTTTATCTATGCGTTATATGAAAAATTCTCCTCTTTACTTATATGCTTATTCATTTACAATAGATTCAGAGGTAGTTAGGGCTTTTGTGTGTAGGATATCAATTAAGCTTGAATTCATTTGTGAGTAATGAATATGTCATGGATTCACATTGTATATATAGCTTTAGCATTTAATTCTAGTTCATGCATTATAAATTGCCAACTTTTATATATTTTGTATTATCTATATAGTCAAATATCATTAGTTTAGTATGAGGGTATCCTTAACAAGTATTGGGAAGTATTTTTCTTTATTGGCCAAGTATAGTGGGATTTTGGTAGTCAAGAACTAGGAGTCAGGTTTTGTGTTGGGACCAAGCCTAAAAAATATCTCAATAAATCTTTTGAACATAAGTCCCAAACAAAAATCTTAAAGACCAAATCCATCAAAATAAATGTTCTAAACAGAAAGCCTAATACAAAAATATTGAAGACCAAAAATATCTAAATTGCATAAAGCTTATGATGAATCTTTTGGATAATTTGTCTAAACAAAAATCCCAAATACCAAATCTTTTTGGAGCAAATTTTTTGAAAAAAATGTTTGAAGACCAAATTTCTAATTAAAAAAAATTCATTTACAACAATTGTTTAGATAAAATTTCCAATGCAAAAACTTTTTAAAGAAAATACCGAATAAGTATTTTAAACATAAATTATAAAAACAAAAATTAATAAATAAATATCAATGAATGAGAGCTGAATTTTTTTTCCAAATAATGAAAGTTTCAATTAATAGGTTTGAACAACAAGTCCAAACAAAAATTATGAATACCATATCCTAATTAATTCCTCCAAATAAAACCTACATGATTCAATTTTTTTTTGAAAGGCATTAATAAGTTTAGTCCATAAAAAATTTTAATACCATGATTTATTTTTTTGAATGTAAAAACTAAGGAGTAATCTGATTAGAACTTTGCATAGACATGTAGAATAAAGTCTCAACAAACACTACCAAAATCCAAAAAAATGGGTCGCCATTTCTCTTTGAAGAAAATGTGTATGTTGGGTACAACAAAAATTTCACTGAGACTAAGTGTAAGACACTACTTAACTACCGATATCTCCTTGGGGTACCATGCAGTGTGTCCATAATGGTATGAATGTTTGAAGTTGGCCTATCAAGCTCTTCCTTTGCAATCTATGTACCTTTGAGGTGACTTTAGAACAAATTGACCCCTCTATGATATTAATTAAAAAACCAATGGTTATAACTCATCCTAAAATCTCTCCTAGAGGTCATAAAATGAATTTGAGAGTTCATATGGTCATAGAAATGAAATTGAGCCTTATTAGGGCTTAGACCTAGTTTTAGGCCTAATAGGCTTGACTGTGTTTCAAGACCTAAAACGTCCTTTGAGTGTTGATGTTTACCAAAGACTCTTATACATATTTTTTCATGATAAAAACAAATTTTCATACCATTCTAAGGTCCTTCAAGACATTCCATCTCATCCCCTTACCATTCACATACCCTTCCTGCAGATTTGTCTTGACTGGGAGTACCCTCTATATAATATAAAATAGAGGGTACTTACCTTAGTTTTTGGGAAAAATAAGGCCATGAGAATATTAAATAGGTATTTTTAAAATTATATACACAGTTAAAAATATGGATCATACCTTTAGATTCCTCAATGCTTCAAATCTTCAAGACATATCTTCAGACTATGTATTGTTTATAGGGTTTAGAAACCTTAGGTTGAGTGACAAGTTAGGACTTGTCCTTGATTTATAAATTTATAAAAGGATAATATAATCTTTAAATACAATTTTAGGAGTTATATACACATGTTCAATTCATTATACAACTCTATTTAACTCCTAACTTGTACCTTTCACTATCTTGAACTAGTCTGCAATTAGACCATGGTTGCTTCATTAAAGAATACAAAAGATTCTTGTAGGTAGTGATAGGTATTTTAAAACCATGAAATATTATATTTATATCTATTTAGGTAATTTTCAACCCTTTGAGGATATGTCTCAGCTGTCCTCATCTAAGTTTCATAATTGAAACACCTCTAGGCTATGGGTGAGCCTAAGAATGAGGTGAATCTCTAGATAGGGATAGATCCCTTGATGTACCACTTATATAACACTAATAAAAATATAAATGTGAGGGGAAATGGAGATGTAAAACTAAAATAAAACTATCCTAAGGGAGGTGATACACCAATATATTTGATGACTACCAACTAGATGCATGTTACACATGACAACAAGGGACTAACTCAACATACACTTCTCCAATCTGCAACTTCTCACATCAATATTACATTATGAGGTTGTGATTAATGTTTAGGATATGAGGAATAGAAAATAGGTAGATAATTTTACTATTTAAATATAATAACTCACTCAACCTTGGCACGTAATTAAACACTTCACATGCCCTACAAGAAGCTATCTAACTACAAATAGGTAAGAGAATGAGATAACATGCTAAAGAAATCATAGTTATCACTAATAAAGATCAATCATAAAATTATAAAACATTATGAAAAATCATGTAAAAGATAAAAATTAGTAGTCTTATTGATCAAATGGTATGTAGATGAGTAGGGATTCACCATACTTAGGTGGAGCATAAGTTACAAAGGCTAACATTGCTAGTTCTTATAGAACTTAAGAGAGAGAGAGGAGAATAAGAAGTCCAAAGGTCATAAGGACACTTATAAATATAATAAAATTAGTTACATATTCATGAGGATAATATGTGAAATGAACCATTAAAGGTTAAGAAGTAAAAATGTCCATCCAAGTCATGAAACTCATGAAAAGTGGCATGAAATTCCCTTTACTGGTTCAAAACACTACCTTCATTATTCACCTCTATTTGAACATACCAAAAATAATTAGGGATAGGTATGATCATTTTAATGAGAGGTAAGGATTTCATACATGACTCTCCATGTATTGGTTTCATTCCTAGTCATTTGGAATCATCTAGGAATGATTTATCACCATTTGTAGTCTAAGAAAACTCCTCTTTCACACACCTTGCACACTTGGTGTCCAAAAATAATAATTTTTAAATTAAAATTAATAAAATTTATTTTATAACACTTTTAAATACCTGATATATCCTTAGAGTCATCAATCACACCTTAAAATCATCTCACTTGAAGTTTTCCACTGTTCTCACTAGCTTGGTCACTATGCTAGTCTTGATTGGTTAAGATAAAGTAGTTGGTTGAGGCACTTTGGAGCTGTTAAAAGGAATTAAATTTACATTGAGATTTATATAAAGTCCTAATATTCCCTTAAATGTTATTTTCATCTCTTGGAACCTCTTGAAACCTACACAACATAAAAAAGTAAATAAATACCTTGTTTTATACTCCATCTATATAGTTTCATACAAACCAAAAGGATGGGAAGGAACATAAAAGAGTTATATATAATTTAAATCACTTTGATAGTCAAAATAGGACATAAAATTAGCTTTCCATTTACATTTCCCTCATTGGGTCCTTATTCAAGGGTTTGTAAGGGTTTTAGGTTTATTTTCACTCTTAAGCTTTGTTCATAAGAATAGGACATTGGAAGTGCAAAAAAATTCCAAAATAATGATATTAATTACCCATTATAACACCTATAAACCTATTATATTCCCATGCATAGCCTCAAGGGAATGTGAGCACTTCAAGTTGGCCTATCGAGCTTGTTCTTCCATTTCCTATAGGCTTAATGTGTTCTAAAGTCCAAAAATGGATTCTCCTGCAACCTCTCAACATTAAAAAATATTTAAAACCTATGTAGTGACCCCAAAAACATGTTCCAATATTTTAAAATTAATTTCTAATTCTATGAGTGTTAATGACTCCCCTTTTGGACACTAGGCCTAAACTTTGTTTAATAAGCCTGAGTTGTCTTAAAGCCTAAAATGAATTTCTTATG
This sequence comes from Torreya grandis, assembly GCA_037957365.1. Classification (NCBI taxonomy): domain Eukaryota; kingdom Viridiplantae; phylum Streptophyta; class Pinopsida; order Cupressales; family Taxaceae; genus Torreya; species Torreya grandis. The sequence goes on along the minus strand of JARHVA010007298.1, from coordinate 659,911 downwards.
TATGTAATTGCATTCCAAGAGGTTTTAAATCTCTTTAAATACCATTAAAACATGTTAAAATCCATTTTAATTCTTTCCTAATGAAGGAATTTAAAATGACCTCCTCTTTGGCTTTTAGGCCTCAACAAGCTTAATAGGCTTGCTTGTAAACTTAGCCACCTAGAACATCTTCTTGGGTTGCATCCTCATAAAAGAGTTTACTAATGTTTTATTAGCTGTATTATATCTTCCTAAATATATTTTACATGTTCCACTAACTTTTTGTTCACTCATTCATCCTCATTTCCCAAAACTACACGTTTCATGAACAAAAGGAGTGCCCTATGTCTGAGACAAAATAGAGGGTAATCCCATGTTTCCTAAGAAAATTATGAGTGTTTGAGAGGATTATAAAAGTTTTTAAAATTATATAAAAAGTATTTGAGCTTCTGATAACATCATTTTACCTTTTAATTTCTCAAATACCTAAGATAGACTTCTTGAAGGCAGACTGTGTGCAATATTCTTCATGTAGACTGTATGTTAAATAATGAGGTCCTTTATTTGATTTTTTTAATGATATGTGAGGATTTATATATTACATAAAAACCTTAAGAAAGGTTTTATAATATAATTCATCACCTTAATCCTCTCACAAATCCCTCATACTCCCTACATAGTTAGGATTGAGTATAACCTTGACTGTGTTTTGTTATTTTCCTCCCTCAACAATGAATCCTTTAGGTGGTCATGCTTGTTTGAGGCTTATATATAGTGTCTAAAAACCATATTATAGTAATATAAGATAATTTTATGTTTTTTATACTCATTTTGAATCATTTTTATGTTATATCCACCTTAATAACTCAACTCTTTCGCTTTTTGCCCCTCACAGTCAACTATGGTTAATTATGTGGGGCCCTGTAGGTGGATTTATACCTTGGAATTTATGTCAAGTAGTCTATAGGAATAATATAAATTATTAAGAATAAATGTGATATAAAAAATTTATATATGTTTTTATGTCTCTGCACTTAATATCAAACCATTTACTATGAGACTTTGTAACCAACTATAGGTGGTCTTCTCTTGTGAAATGATAGCTGTAGGTGTGCTTGAGACTTGAAACACTACATATCCACATCATCATAACTATATTCCTATTAATTTATGACAACTTAAATCAATAAGTCCATATAAAACATGGGAGTATACCTTTGTATTACAACATTGGTTGAATGGGTCTCTTATAACTCTGACCTATAGATGACACTGACTGAATGAAACATGAAACTTTAGGCTTTCTAATGACCACCTTACATTGATCATTTTATCCTTAAATATTTGTATATATATATATATATATTTTACTATATTAATTATAAAATTTTGGTTCATCAATATGAATTGGAATTATTTTAAACCATGTTTATACAACCTTGGTAAAAGGCTCAGGTTCTCTATTTTTCCATTTTAGGGAGAAAGTCCCTAAGTTCAATTTTTTGCTTCTTCCAAAATGGTTTACATCTCCATTTGTACATTTGATGCCTCAAAAAAGTTTTTCATGGAATTTTATTCACATTAATACCTTATTTATGAGTTCCATCACTATTCTAATGCTCTAAATGGTTCCCCAACTTCTGTAGTACCACCTGTAGGTGGTTATTTTGATGTAAAAGTAGTAAAGTGCAAATATGGATAGTGTGCATTGTAATTGGCCTTTAATGGGTTATATATCGATCTAAAAACATAAAAACACACTATTAACAACTAAAATATCTTTAAAACACCACTAAGGCTCTCATCATATCATGATATCATCATTATATACCTGTGTGTATACCTTGGAAGGTATGCAAGCAAACAGTGAGTTGGAACCATGTATGGTGTGTGAACTTTGAGAAACCATCTTACATGATTAAAAATTTAAAATGTATCCCATAAAACTTTTGAATATTTATATCAAGTCAATAAAGCCTAATTTCAACATGATTTTCTTTTCCAAACCTTTATAAGCGCCCATTCTGAGTTGCATTAGATAGGCATTGGGTATAAGGTTCATATGTTTAAGGAATCTAACTACATAGTGGATTGATATATTTAAAATGGTACTTATATGAAACATAAAGTTATTTCAAGGCATAAGATAAGTCTTCAAACCTCATTTTTAATGTTGAACCCTTTTGTATGCACCTAACTAATTATTATGATAGTCATATAATAGATTAACTATATGGTGCTTGTGACTACAACTTCATGAAGAATGTTTCTTTGGAGGATAATAATGAAAAGTTATGGGACTAATAAGACATTTAAAAAAATATAATTAACCTATATTCACCCTCTAAAACCATTGTCAAAGCATGAAGATCTGAAAATGGTGGAAAACTAGCCTATCATCTCAAATGAGAGTAGTCTACAAAATTGAGATAATTTACTCATAAAAACACCCTAGAATATGAAACATGGCATGTAAAAAATTATAAGAGGGAATAAAAATCATCTATAATCAAAATAAACAAATATATTATACATAATCATCCAAACAAGAGCAAAAGCTATAAGATGCACAGACTAGCAAACAAAAAAGCATAATCAACTTATTATAGATTGTTCATAGAACACAGTTGACCAATATTAAAAATATTATTATGTAAATTTATCTCTCTAACTTTAATTTCACTTCCCAAAGGCATTTGGTCTGAAATATCCTCAACTATCCATACCAAACATGAACCTACTAACCACTTCAGTGTGTTTAGAAGGGAAAAAAGAAGAATGGTTTTAGCTCAAAAATTACACTTTCAGAGCATGTAAAGTGTGTAAATGAGTCCTAATAGGTTGAAGAGTAATCTCAAAACCTAACACCATATGTCACACTCACTCATGGGCTGTACAAGGTCCAAAATCTTCCTTTTTTAGTTGATTTCCTAATTTTTAACTAGATAACCTACAAGTTTTAGATGAACTAACATTCCTAATAGTAAATCTAACTTATTGGGTGTTTCAAAGGAAAGTATGACACGTAGACACCTTAAAAACCATGCCATTTGCATTTATGACTGCTAAAAGCCTTCTAAATGACTCAAAATGACATAATGACTAATCCAACCATGAATAAAGCTAAAAATGCATAAAATGACATTGAAATACTTATGATATACCCTGTGACAAAATATTAGAAGCCTAAAACATATAAAAAGTCAAATTTTTTACCTATAGGGGTCCTAATTTGATTTGTAAGGTCAAATATGGTCAACAATCATTTAGGTCATTATTCACTTTAAAGTTCTCATATCTTCCCATGGGTTATGTTATCACTACTACCAAGAACCAATCTACCATATGTACTGATTTTAGGTGGCAATTCATGGCAAGGAAATACTCTTATAGGTGATGATGTATATTAACCTTGAAATTCACCTTGTTTGACTACTCCTAAGTTCATTAGTGTCATTCCAACTTAAATAAATAACTAGACCATGTAGACTATGCTCTCAACTCCCATCACCAACACGCTATGGTCTATAGTCATATTGTTGAGAAAGCATGGGGTTCTTATAGGTGTTCATGAGGCCTGGGTATTGCTCTTTTCTCTCTTGGTTCTATCTGAAGTCACTAAGACTCTTCTATAATTGTTTGGACTTCTCTTATGCCTAGAGACCATATATTCAATCCACTATATGTAACTATTATGTTTTAGGATCATTTTAGTTTCAAATATTGTAAATATCACTAAATTTCTATTATGGTAAATTGCTTAAATTGGAAACCTACCTACATCACCCTCTTTTAGCTTAAAAACCAATTTATTTTATCATTGCATTTCCCTTAATATTGGGATACATTATGGAGACACTTAGGCCTATCTAGACCTCAAAACATTCTACTATGGAGGGACTAAAAGTATGAACAAAATGTGATTCAAAGAATTTAAGTTAAAGAGTCTCAAATACAACCTTCTCAACCTATGATCATTAAACTCAAGTTTGTCTTCCATCTTATGAATTTACCATTTTCATAATTAAATTCTTAATGATCTTACACATCAATCAATGTTTCAAGTGTGTTTTAATAATCTCTATTTAAACGTTACTCTACCTTCTTAGATTTCACTCAGACACCTATTGGAAACCTATAGGTGTCACTATGTAACATATGATTGTGTACTAGGTTTAAAACCTTGTCATCACCAATCTCTAACCTTTGGGATGGATAAATATTATTATTTTCATCTTGGGAATCTTCTCACCATGCTTAAAACCTCCTTGTTTCATGAACATGATTGTTGAGTGCTCCTTTACACCTAACTATAGGTGACAATTTGTAGGAAATCTAACTGTGGCATGTTTTCTTAGTCCTTTCACTCTATATTGAACATTAATTAGACTTAACCTTCATAATTAAAATTGATCACCATTATATTATATGTTATAAACACTAATCCTATAAATTTATTCTAAAGACCAAAGGGAAAATGAACTCTACATAGGTGAAACACAATCCAAAACACTTCCATGGAGTCTCTACTAGTAGAATGAGATGTTCATGCCAAATCCTTCACATGACATGTGAAAAATATGTTTAATACAACATGATAAATGATATTATTCTCTTCAAAAACACACATAATGCTTATAATCATCAAACCATACAAACAAATGAGAAAACGTACAAGTGATAGGAATGTGCAATCAACTTTGAGGTAGTAGCATTATTAAATATGATTCATGAATTATATTCCACCAAGCCAAAAATTATGAACATGGAGTGAGATTAAAAATATATTAATTTCATCCATTAAACTAATTTCCCTTAACTCTTCTTGACCTATTCATGCCAATAAAAAACATGATGACATGTTTGACCTTGTACAAGAGAGCAATAGAGAAGGTAGACCAATTTTATCCATTTTTGGTGTTGTCAATGAAAATTAAACATGGAATTGAGTTTTGGGAAGTTTGAGGGTCACTCTAAAATCTACCATATGTGCCATGACTATTGAATAGTTCTTAAAATTATTCAAAACTCTTCCTTTTTCAACTATTTCTTATTTTCAATGTGGAACCTTGAAATTTTTTAGTTATGAAATATTCTATCTAAAATATACTAGTACATGTGACATTTAATAACACTTGGACATACTTTTCCTCCTATGGAAATCATACCACTTCAATAAATGACCTAAAAGTGGCATAAAATGACATTAAGGGTAAGTAACAAACATTACCAAGGCTAAATACACATTAAGTGACCTTATTAAGATCATGATACACATTTTAAACCCTACTTTACCCCTATAACAAGTTTGAATATATAGGGGGTTGACCTAATTTAACTTATATTCAAATTAGTCAATGGTACCTATGGAGATAACAATTATCAAGCCTTGGTGTGATAGACCATGGATTAGGATAACAGTAGGTAGTAGATCCATCAAGAGGAGATGTGATAGATGTGGATGTAGGAGTAAAATAGGCACCATAACATAGGTATAAATAACCACTACATACTCATCAAAGATAAAAAAACCATCAATGAAAGGAGATACATATGTTATCTATTACATAAAAGGATCTAGCAACCACTCCATAGAGTCACCTCTAAGGAAAGGATCATGGAAGGATTGAGTGGTGACTCATAGATTTTCACTACATGCATCATATATAGGAGGTGATTAGTAGGTGAGCATATGGAGAGACCATGATCAACAACACTAGAACTAGTGATAAATGTTATAAATATGATTTAAGTTTTTGATAAAGGACATTAGATGTATTATGATGATGGTAGATAAATGTTTTTTTTTTGGTGGTGTGTGTGTGTGTGTGTGTGTGTGTGTGTGTGTGTGTGTGTGTGTGTGTGTGTGTGTGTGTGTGTGTGTGTGTGTGTGTGTGTGTGTGTGTGTGTGTGTGTGTGTGTGTGTGTGTGTGTGTGTGTGTGTGTGTGCACGTGCGTGTGTGCGCGCGCGCACGCACGTGTGCGTGTGTGCATGTAAATGTGCATTTGTGTGTTTATGATATATTATATATTTAGTTTTGGTTTTATATATTTTGTGATAGAGGAGATTAGATGGGGATCCTTGGTTATGGCTGCACACCATGACATTTTGGATAGGGTGTTGGCATCATACAACCCTACTATTGTACGAACCTACAACTCTAGATGATCTTAAAGTTCCATATTCCCTAACCTAGGCATGTTGGTTTATATTGGTGGGAGAGAACATGAGATAAATACAATCATGTGGTGATAGGATATAACCACTGATAGGGGTTATAGCAAGAGAGGCATAGAACTAGTAGGCCCTAGCATAAGAGAGAATAATGCACATAGTGACCACCATTTAGTTAGGATAGTTACAATACCAAGTGGCTAATCTATAGGGATAGGTTGTTGTATTGAGATCCTAGACTACCTCTTTATATCACACTATTTATAGGGGATAACCATAGGCATTGATGGGAAACATGGCTAGGCCATATGATAGACATGATGAAGCACAACATTAAAGATAAAACTATTATATTTTGTACTTTGTATTGTATAAAACACATGATATTTGACATTGATATTTGTATTGATATCATGATTTTTTATTGGATTTAAATGTATATGCATGGATATATTTCATTTATAGCACATGTATTTAGCTTTTATTTTATATGTTATGGAAAATATGTGATGTATGTTTTCATTTCTAGCATTATATGATAAACATGTATGTTTAAAAATAAAAAGGAAAAAATTATTTGGGAAAGAATAATTAATCAAAACAAATTTAATATCAATTATATCATGATGGGAAATGGTAATAACAAAAGATGACTAAATATTATAAACCAAAGATGGTTAAAAAGGATAATTTTTTTTTAAACCATGTAAAGATTTGCACCAAGTTAAAACTACTAGAAATCACACTATATCACATTTGGAAGTATGAAAAAATTGTAATAAAATGGAAGGAAAATGAAATACCAATGGTTGAAAAAAAACAATTAGATCAATCAATCATACTAAATCACATTGAGAAGTATAAAAAAGACAAAAATGTAAAAGTAGATGAAATTATTCACACTAATTTAAGCTAGATAGTATGAAAAAATTAATAAAATGGTTTCAAGCATACATGTAATTAGAAAATAAGAATATACAAGTGAAATATTAATTAATTAATCATAAAACATACTAAACAAATATGGCAAGCATGTCAATGACTTGTAACTCATAATCAAACACTACTTATCTCAAGTTTAATGCATGTAATTTCATTGTGACTTGGGTATTGGAATATTTTGTGAGTAGGGCCTGGTATTATCCATGGTATTACAATAAAACTCATAAAGGTAACACAAATGAGGTGGAAAAAATTGTGGGAATGATTTAAGACATTTTTTTAATATGGTAAGTTGTGAGGAGGGACTGGTCCTATCCATGGTTTACATGGAAACTCACAAAGGGAAACTCTAGGGGGAATGACTAGGTAACAAAATAATATTTCTAAAGGGAAAATATTGATAATTATGTAATGAAAGAGGGTATTTAAAAATCATGACACATGCAACTATGAGAATACCTTTGGAAACAAGAGGCAAACCAAGTACATAAGAGAGACACTAAGAGTCTAGTGACCATCAAAATACAAAAGGATACCTACTAATAATATGTTCAAAGATGTATAGGAAAATAAGTGAGATACAAATATCAACTCATGATAGTTATATTAACAATAATATTAAAATTGACCTACCTTCCCATATCATGTTCCCTATTCCTCAAGACCTCTTATAGATCAGTCATTCTATTATGAATATTAGGTACTTGTGTGAGAAATTAGGTAACACTAAAATATTTTTTATTATCCTTTATTAATCTACTAGCCTACCACATCCAAATGGACCTTAAATCTATCATGAGGCCAATTGTGGAGTTTGATATTCAATTAAAATAAAGGATATGTGCTATGAATCACATCTTTTAGTGTGATTTGACTTCTAAAATTTGTATGTTTGTTTTTATTTAAATTATTTGTCTTGTAATTTTTTTATGGATTTTATAAGTCATCATCCATATGAATTTGGAACAACCAACATTAATGATAAAAGTGATACACATGAATGATCTTTAGACTTTGGTTAAATAGAATCTAAGTATCCAAAGATATTACTGACTAATTACTTAGGCTTACCTATGAGCTAATATGTAATCTCAAGTTTCAACCGTATGTATGATTAGTATGTGAAAGGAGATAAATGAATATAGGGATACCCAAAGTAGATCAATAAATACAAGTATAATGAGATGTATTGTTTTCCAACTAATCACATGGTGGGAAAATATTACTAAGGGGATCAAGGTTTATATAACCAAGTCAAAATAATAATTTTCTAAGTTATTGAGATAAGGTAGCAAAAAATGATTATAAAAGATAAAGATATTCATGAAATAAATTAACTCATAAATATAATCATGAAATTAGGGAAAGAATGAAAAGAATTCATAAAAAATATGAAATTAAATGAAACCATATACAATACACAATACATAATATAAATATCCATGTGAAATAGATAGGTGAAACCAAATGTGACACATAGTCAAGTGATATAAAATATATAAAAGTGGATCACAAGTCCATTTCAAAATAAAAAGGAAGAACAAAGTGAAGGAAAACCATATCATGTTCATAAATATTGATAAATTTGTCCACAAATATAATCCATAACATCTGAAACATCTCTATGAAGATGGATCCTAATGATATATAGAGACTAATTAATACTCATGGAAAGATATGAAAAAACCTATCTTTTAATCTCTTCAATATAAAATATAGGTGTAGATAAAGGGTCATGCTCATGTGGGCTATTGTGTGTAGAATATATAATGAGAGGAATAGGTGTCTAAATAGGAATAATATCTATGGAACAAGAAGGAGGCACCACTAGTGAAGAAGGATCCATGGCTAGGGAAGGAACCATAGGTGGGGAAGAAGCCACATGAAAATAAAAAGTATCCTTATTATGTGCGAAACATGTGGAATGAGTAATATTGGGTGATGAAATTTTCAAAAGGTGATCATGAAGTGTTGCTAGATAATGTAGAAATGATTGGTATGATGTGTACCACATTGGTGCTAAAGATAATATACCTCCACATATTTAGGGATATACTCAAGTAATAACTTAGGATGATGTATATCTTTGTATTTAGTTTGAGTAAGGGTAGGATGCAATGTGTCAATATATTTCCAAATCTTTTGACAATGGGTAGAAGAATGATTATCTATACCATGGAAGCAAAGATACACTTATTAGTATAATTTGGGGGCCTATTAATGGAAAAGGTAGAAGAAGATAGGGAAGGTTGATGTAACTAGAAGTCTCTACTCCAATGATTGATAAATTTTTGAATATCACAATAAGGTTGATTGGCCCATCAGGCGGGGATGGGATCAAGCTACAACAAAGGAAGAAGGTTATAACCAAGGGAAAGTGGGGTTGAAGTAGAAACTAGATTGGTTTCATCTAAAGATAAAGTAGGATTAGGAATCATACTAGGCTCAAATAAAGGTAGAGTAGGATTAGGAACTAGAATAGGCTTAACTAAGGGTGAATTAGGACATGTAGAAGGCTTACGAGTAGTAGATATCATTTCTAGCAGAATAAAACTAGAAGGATACTGATATCTAGAAAAATGGTAAGGACCAGTCATGGCATGATCCATAAGCATGATTCTAAGAGGCTCTACTAAAACTAGAAGTGTATCATGAAATTTCTCCATCTCTACCCTCTCAAAAATATGAGAAATACTAGAATTAAGAATTATGAAAGAAGAAATATGATAAGATGAATGAAAAGACTAAAATAAATAAGTATAGTACTAATTAATATTGGCATCTAAATCCTAGAAAATCCCTCCTACAAATGGATCATCTAAAGCATAACCATCATCATAATCATGTGTATGTAGGTAAATGATACATGCAGGTTTGATCTTGTTAGTATAAGTTACATGATGAATATAATTTCTAGTCTTTGTTAAGACCATAGGTATATCATTGATAAGAGGTTGATGAGATTGAGGTTGAAAATATGGTGTAAACTGGGTGATGATATGATGGGATAGAAATTAAGTTTTGATCTTGATTCTAATCTAATCTAGCTCATCATCATCTAAATCTAGAAGGTCAGGTGGTATGTTGTTGATGAGTTCAAGGTGAACATTATAACCTTGAGTAGAATTGATGAGATAATTTAAACATTGAGATTCCCTAAATGGAATACTAGGCAAGGGTTCAAGGGTATTAATCCTAAATACACCACATTTTTGGAATTGTTTAAAATTACAAGGGTTTGTGTCTCCTTGAATATTATAAATAAAACCATTATGGGGGAATTTGATGCATTAGTACACAGATGAGGCAAGCACCCTAATATGATGAGTCCAAGGTCTACCAAGCAAGATGTTATAAAAGAGGGAAAGTTAATAACTTTCACATGGATAGTAACAAGAGGGATGGTAATAAGAAGCCATACATAACTAAAGGAGGTATTTTCCTTCTATCACAACCCTGACATGTGCGACATGTGGACTTGAGATTGCACTCAGAATACATAAGGGTTTTAATGAAATCAAGATAGGTGACACAAGTACATAAACCATCATCAATCAAAACATGCTTAACTTGGATATCACGAATTTATATGCTAAAAAATAAGGGAAGATCATCTGCATGAAGTAGAATCTCATATAAAATCATCAATGTAATGGGAAACTTAAGGGAAAGAGAGTGCCCATAATTTCATCAACATGTATGGACATCTCTTCACATTGTTGAAGTATACTATCTTGAGACCTAGACAAGTTAGCTCCATATCTTGCTAGGGGAGGACAAGGGATGTTCATTTTAAATAATAATTGCATCAGGTAGTTGTGATGATAGGGGGAAGTCCTCGTTAGTTCTAGGAAATTTATTTGAGATGGGAGATGAGAAATTTTTGCTATGGGGTTCTGTTCATCTTAACCCATGGGGGGTTTTATATATAGAGGTGCATAATGTTGTAGGATATCCTAAGAAGGAGGGTTGGAAGGGAAATCAAAATTGTGCTAATAATATGGAGTTGTTTTAGTTTGAGGATAAATAGGTTGATTATCTTTAAATGGTGTGATAGTTGATTAATGTATTTCTTGTGATTGGGTTGAATAAATACTATTGGAGGGTTGGGGAATGTTTTCTATATGTGTAGATGTTGGGGGAAATAGTAGATATAGTGTGAGAGGTATTATCCATTTGAGGTGTTAAAGGTGGTTCTTGGAAATGTATAAGGTCCTCTTGTCCCAACTCCATGAGATGGGATGGGAAGAGTCTTGAATGATGTATAATGTTTGGGAGTTTTGGTTCATGTGTGTTAGATTATAATCAATAAAATAAACTATCCTTCACATGTTAGTAATATTTACCACATTTTATTCATTATTGAGGTCTATAATAATTTCATCATTATTTATGGAAGGAGTAGGATTATCATTTTTATCTTGATTATTAGGAAGAGGATCTTTGTATATACCAAGATGGGCATTAGCTTGATTTAAATATTGATTTTTGTTTTGTATTTCATGGGATTTAAAATCTATGTCATATTATTATTTTCATTTGTGAATGAGTGATTCATGATCAAATTTTGGTCTAAGAAGGAAATCCATAACTAGATTACATAATAGTCTACAAGTCTTGTGAGAGTGACACAACTTGCATGAAACCAACAAAATTTATTTGGATCATACCTTGTTTCCATTGGATGAGTGGGGTCAAGATCTCATGGTAGAGGCCTTGGGAGATTATTTTGAATCTCAATAAAGGATAATGGTTTGTGTATATTTATGTTATTTATTTTGGAATAAGTTGGATTAGACATGTTGTTTGGAAAGGGAACATGCTCCATAGTGTTATTTGGAGTGATGGATTGAATGTTGTGAATAGTGTCATAAGTATTGATGATGCCATTATTGGTAACATGACAATTTTTATTTTTAATGATCATGTGAGTGCCCAAAAGAGGTTAAGATGGTTTAGATTGGTACATGAAAAAATCTTGTCACTTAGCTTGGTTAAGGGCTTCTTCCAAAGTGCTTGGAGATAGAGTCCTAACCTAATATTGCAACTTGGGGTAGAGAGAACAAGTGAATATATGAAAGATATTATCATCTACCATGTTATTCTTACTTTTATTAGACAAGTTCTTTCATTGTTTGATGAAATCTTGTGTCATTTTAGTTTCAAGTTATTTCTAATTTATGAAGTGAGCTAAGTTATTCTCAAGGAGATTACTAGTTTGGAACTCTTGTATTAGAATGTTAACCAAATATTCCAATATAGTGATAGAATGGGATTTTAGCTAATTATATCAATATAAAGCATCTACTAAGAGTTTTTTATCTAATATCTTGGTAGTAATAAAGGTATTAAATTTTACCCAATTTTTTTAGAGGTTACCAAATGTTTTTAAATGTAATGTGGTATCGGTAGACCCATTGTATTTGATGTTATGTGTGATACCTCCTATGTGAATATTAGCAATTTGAGGTATGTGAGGATAATTTTAGAGATGTTTTATCATTTTATTAATGAGGGGTGGTTGAGGAATAAGGTTACCATGGGAATCCCTGAGGGGGGCTAGGGGCATTTAGATTTTTTGTTCCCCATGAATCCTATTGGGGTTGATTATAAAGGTAAATGAGATGGTTTTGAATTTATAAAATTTGATTTATGTTATTTGTTTGAAAATTATTCATTTGATTGAGTGTTTATAATAAAATTTGATGAATGTGGGAAGTATTTTGACTAGTGTGCAAATAATGGGAAGCATTGGTATTGATATTAGTGGCTTGGGTTGTATTATGAGTAGCAACATGCATCCCAATAGTTACATGAGAAGCACCAGTATAAAAGGAATTACTAGTAACATGATTAGCATTTGTACCAAAAGATGCACTAGTGGAATGGTTAGAATTATAAGAAAAAGAAGTACTAGTAGCATGACTAGTAGTGGTAGCAAAGGATGCACTAGTGGCATGATTAAAAAGGAGTGTTTTGATGCTTCTAAATCAACCATGTGTTCTCTTAGTGTTTAAATAACACTTCTCATTTTATAATTTGAAAATTCAAGGTATGAGTTATAGGTTTTAGCAATCTAGTTGCCTATGGTGAAATAACAACATAGCAAGATAAACTATTCCATAATATTTATATAATTTGGTGGTTGGGAGATACCTTGCTCTATTATTCATGAATTATTAAGAATATATGTTAATTATTAGTGAATTATGATCCATATTTAAGCTACAGAATAATATAAATGGATATTTATAATGAAGCTAAAAATAAAATGATTTTGGGGTAAAACAAGAGAAAAGAGAAGGATAAGATAGAAAATAAAAGAGTGATTATGAATTTTAGCCTTAAAAATTATGACAAAGCATCCATTTCAACTGAGTATTCATTCAAAATGATATTTAATGTAACAAATTTCACTATATACCAGGCCAATTTCAAAAGATAGTGTGAAGAATCACAAGTAAGAACAAGTTCTTATTTAAAGATTTACTACTATTTATCAGATAGCACATGTACATATAAAAACAAAGTAAAATAAAAATGAAATAGAACAAAAGATCTTTTAGCTAATCTAGTAGGTTGCACAAATTAGAAACCCTGTGATTAATAGGATACAACTTAGAATTATAAGACACCATTCAAATTCAAGACCTTAACTATAAATTGAGAGAAAATATAAAAAAATGATAATTAACACATCAAACATATATAATCTTTATATAATTCCTTTGATTCTATTAATTTATTAAAATTGTACAAAGTTGCTCAAAAATATCTATTTTACAAATGGTAATACATGCCTTTATAGGAATATTGGGTAGTATACCTATCAATAACAAGATACATGTGTAAAAGGATAAGGACATATGTCTTTAAAAGTTATAAAATACACTTTCTTTTCAAACTCATAATGATCTAGAGGCAAATATGCTAACAAAGTAACATATTATTTTACAATGGAATATTCTATTTCAAAATGTTAAAAAATTATATAAAATAGAATGTTGTATAATCTGTTGATGGGGACTCTAATTGTCATTATTGGGGGATTATCATGGAATTATTATGTTTCTCATTAATTAGCTCTAAATACATAGCAAGCTTCATGATCTGCTCCCCCTCTTGATTTACCAAGTCATCAAATTCTCTATCATTCCTATCCATGGCGTCTTTAATGCTCCTAGATTTATTTATCCTTTCCCTTACATTAAAAATCATGTCCAATATTTTGTTTTTATCATCACTATATTTGCCTTGGCCTTTTCCTTTTATTTCTTAGGTTACCAAAGTATTCCTATGTTTAAATTCTTCATCACTTATGATCCCAAGGGAATCAGGTTGTGCAGGCTCTGTAAGCATGGTCCCAAGAAGTTGTTCAATTCTTGAAATTAGTTCCTTATCCTCTTTTAGGACCCTTTCCACAACATTATGCCATGAACTTAAACTTTGAAACTTTTCAATCATAATCCCCTAAATTGTACACAAATGTCCCATATTGATGGTCTTGAATTTTGAGAAGTTGGGCTATTTTGTCTTCTAAGGCCTGCCACTAAGTGACTAAACTCTTGGATAGTACACACTGCCCTTATAATGCACTTTACCTTACTTTACTTGATGTAAGTTCCTCAAACATGTCATAAAATTACTCATTAAGCATTTTGGTCATTGTATTTACCACTAATATAACTGCCCATGTTTGCAAGTTTTCTTTCTCCTACAAATTTTTTATCCTCTGCTTTAAACCCTAGACTCTAGATTTAGCTTGTGCTAACTGGGCCTCGATTAAACTTTCCACATCCTCCTTATGAATTTCATCCTCACACAATTATTGTCTTCCCATAGAGGTTAATCCTACAAATGGTTCCACCTTTTGAAAGGTGAATTCTTCTATCCCAACCAAAATTGTATTGGTTGTTATTCTCTCCAACCTAGATGTTTTAGGGTTGAAATGGATGGTAGTAATTAGCTCCTTAAATCTGGGAGGTTCTGGGACCTCCACACTTGAGCTACTAGATGCTCCTAGATCATCTATCTTCTTACCTTCTAGTCCTTCAATGGCCATAATTCTCCTTTATTCCCACTTCACTATAGCCCTTATCCAAAATTTAGATCATCTTGTATTTCAACATTAATAACCCTCATCATGGAATAAGAATGAGAGAGAGAGGATATTTTGCAATTTTTCATAAATAAACCAATCAAGAATGGTTGGTCCATGAATTGGGAACTCATCATTGAATATATTGAATTCATTAGTGGGATGAGTGAAGGTCAATCTTGGTCTCTTCTTTGGTCCCACAAGGACCAGTGCTAGCCCTACCTTCCTCTTCTCATGGGATGCTATTGGGATAAGTTATTTTCCTATATCTTCTTTGGGCTTCCCTTCCTTATTAGAATTATAAAATTATTCAAGTTCCTTGAGGGCACCCTCAAGCATCTCCTCTAGATCTAAGGCTATCATGTCCAAGTATTGAATTGGGGAAGGTGGCATTTTTGGGAGTGTTGAATATGGGGTCCCCTCTCTAGGTCTTTCTTCCGATTTCAGCTCTCCCACTTTCTCCTTTCCCTTGATTTATTCACCTTGAAATTTCTCAACCTATTATTGGGGTTGTGAGTACTCTACCTAGGGTTGTTCATGGGCTATTCCAGATGGCCTAGGTAGTAAGTGATATTACAAAGAATGAATTTTCCATGTTTCCCCATATGGTTTGTTATCATTGATTAACCTATGTTGAAGATTAATGTTGTGGCCTTAGACCCTATCCAATACCTCCTCATAATTATTATACTTAATATATATGGTGTTATGGACACTGAGTTGATGTACATATTCTAGTATTGGAAGCTTTTTGTCCCTTAGATACTCACCTACTATGTTCTTTGGATTGCACATCTAGAGTTCATCTAGATGGAAGCCAAATGAATCCCTATGTGTGGACATAATCTCCACCTATTACTATTATTTTATTATAGTTTTCCTAATATTCAAATGGAAAAGGTGTAGTAGACCCTTCCTCTTCTCTTTGCAAGTCCTATTAATACCATGGATGAGCTAGGAGGCAATTTCCTACTCTACAAGCTTATTTAGAACATATATTGGTAGCATATAAGGTTGGGACATGATTCATTATATCTTTATGAATATACAATCAGGGTAATACCATATGTCCCATATCATTTCAACATACTTCTTGAAAATGGTATGTAGTCTAGGCATGGCAACACTTGTGATGGCCTCCACTATAGTTGGATAAACATAGTCACAAATACACTAGATGTGATTCTTGTACAAGGAGATGTGCTATTTGGAATAGTAATGTGAAATAGTTGTCTTTCCCTCTAGGGACCAATTCCTATTCCCAAGGAAGGTGATTGAGGCAAGAAAGTCATAAAGTAGTTATGAAATCAGAAAGAATTGCTTTGAGGTCTTTATTTTTATGGCATTGAATAGTTTGGCTAAGAAAACATTGATTAATTCTCTAATTGGATGGGTAAGTTTCTCCTCTACCATGTAGTGCACATATGGGACCCATATCTTATTCACATAAGTAGTTGAAGGGGAACCAAAGGATTAGTTAAATAGGGTCATTATTACCCTAATTCCCTCTCTAAATTAGATTATATGGATCTTTCCCTCAAGGTTTGAAGATATGAGGTCCTTAGTGCAACCAAGGTCTAGGGATAAAGTCCAGATCATGGTTATTCGTCCACTATTTGATTTTGGAAAGGTCCACATGGGGGAGAAGGAGATTGTAGGAATTATAAAAAGAAATAAGGGAAATGTAGGCTACCCCTTTTGAGTTCCCCTCCTTAATGATCCATTCATTATATATTCTACAATCAATAAATACAGGGGCATGAATGCCAATACATTATAATACCTCTAGTTTTACCATGGTGTGATGAAGGCCAACCATCTAGATTAAAAATAGGTCATAGTGTCATCTACACATGGTGACATTCCTATATTCATCTTATGAAATGGGTTGTAATTATTCTATCATGAAGAAGAGGTTAGACGAATTCCTAATTTCATGGATGTTCAATATTGTGAGGTCCAGTTTGATATCTTTGTAGATCAGACCCTTATTGTCTATTATCAAATAGAGCTTGATCTCTTCCTTCAATTATTTCCTATTAACTATCATGGAATCTATCTTTGATAATTATTCATACCAGATTATAGATGATCTCTGTGAAAGCTCTCTTGCACCTAAAAAACATAATTAAGTTCTCCTTTTATAAAATTGTGACATATTAAGTCCATTCAAGTCACTTTTATGTAGGGTTTAGGGTTTTAAAGCTTTAATGGTAGAATATATCCAAAATTTAGCTTATACATACCTTGGATTTGATTTGGACCTTTGCCTTTATACCTTTGAGTTTTCAAGCCCACAAAATCTCAAATTTTGTCTATTTATGATTGTATGGTGCTTATGTGGCATTGGTATAGACCTTTTACATCATTTTTCATAAATGAATTTTGAAAAATAGCCATTGGTATTTAAAACACCTTCTTCAATTTTCACCATAGGATTAAAAGTTTGGATTAGTGCAAGGCATTCATTATAATTTAGGCCCTTGGCTGTGATTGTTCTTTCTGTTACAAACCTCGTGGTCGTGACACTTGGCATGTTTACGTATCTTATCCATGCTTTTTATCTTTTGACAATAACTTATAAAATGAGTATCAACCATGTGGAAAGCTCATGGGCCTTTGAAAATTTAATGGCACCTTCATACTGTTGGATTAAATCCCATGGAATGTGAACCATTGATCTATAAAAATGCTTGAACATTAAGTCAGTACATTATTAAAGTCATAATTTAGGATTAAGTTTTTTAGGATAAGGTTTATTTCATTATTATTAATAATGAAATAAACCTTAGGCTAAGTAACTTATGCCTAAGTTTCCTAATTTATAACAAAGTGCTGAGGGTCTAAATAGTCTAGGCCACCACATATGAAAACCTTTGGTTAGTTTATACTCTGAGTGACAAGGACCTCCCTTTTAGAATAAGATTCAACATAAGATCATAATTTAAGGTTCATGACTTTTTAAAAAAAATATCATGAGGACCCTTCCATATAAATTTAGATTAATTATTTATATCATAAGACCATTTTCATATTTTATAGGTCGAAGACTCCTATTTTTGAGCATCTTTTGATCATTTACTTTAGATTGTAAATCCATTTCTAAGTTATTAAAATAGGATTTTAGAATTCCATTTGAACTTGATTAAGATATTTCATTATATTAAAATTTATGGTTTCACAGATGTCAAATACACCCTCATGGGCATCAATCTATGGTCGCATAGACACCGATTTTAAACTAGTGAAGCTTTCATTTTAATGGGATTAAAGTTAATAGTATCATTTTGGATGTTTAAATGATAGTCATGCACATGTAAATTTTAAGTTAATTAAAATATTTAGGGACAAATTAAAGTATGACACTTGGAATTTTTGTGGGGTTTCCCATGGTCTTAGTGTTAATTCACTCTATTAGAACAAATGTCATGATAAAGCAACAATCATAGGATCTTAATTTGGGGACTTGATTTTGATTAGATATCATGTTAGGTGGGACTATTTTTAATTTTAATCCTAAAGTTTAATATCACCATGTGTCTATCTTTTAGGCCTCCTATATCCCTTTAACTTTTCAATTATACTTCACTCCATCCAATTGGGTCCTAGTGAGTAAGCATGGAGCATCAGATCACCAAGATGTATGTTATTTAAGTTGAAGTTTGGGTTTTCCTCACTCTATTGGATCAAATTCCATGATAAAGGAATAACCATAAGATCCTAAAAGATACAAGGAAGTTAAGTTAGGACTAAAAGACATAAAAGACCTATGCTTAAGGCATTAATACTAAGGTCACAATTGTATTAATGGATACGTCGAGGCCTTAGTATTGAAACCTTAGGCTAAGTTGAAAATATTGAAAGGACCCTTCAATAAAACATTAGTTAGGCCATAAGGGACTTTATAAAATGGGGGAAATAATAAAAGGGACAACGTTTCTTATTTAAGTCATGTTAAAACATAACTAAGCCTAGAATATTTGTTTTATACTCAAGTCCATAAATGAATTTTATAATGGTTCCTCCTAATTTGGTTCCCACATTTATTAAAATTTGTATTGATGGTTTGCTAGGGTTTTGGAATACATAATTCTTGAGAACACACATCATGGAAATTGTATCTAAAATCTAAATGAATCTCATTACCACTGTTAGTCTAGATTAAAGAAAATCAAAACCACATAAGCCTACATTTTAACAAACTGGATGACCTTCAAATTCTATAAAATACCTTGACATAATAAAATATCCATGTTTTATTATAAGGGTTTCTCAAGGGTCCCAATTAAAAAAATGGGGGTATGTTGGTCCCAATAAAATGGTGATTCATGGGGGAAATATAGCAATATGTTATAACCTAGGGACTTTAATCAGAAAAATAATTAGGTCATCCACTTTATTTGATCAATATCATCATCTAGGAGAGGTCATATTTGAAAAAAACCTTTTACTTGTGGTTTTAAGGTCAAATACCAAAACATATCCAAATAATGTGTGTGATTTTATTCCAATTAGTATTTACCATGGGGTTCAAGAAACAACTTCTAGGTTTCATGTCCTTAATCACTTACACTAACTTATAGTATGTTAAGATGTTCATTGGGAACCATGTTTTTAACTTATGTAAGGATTAGGAATTAATCTAATACCAAATAATCATCCATAGACATAACAAATATGCCTTTAGCTCCATTAACGACCTTGCTCCAGTGTTAGCTAGGCATCTATATCCTCGATGGAGATTACCAAAATCACCTGTGCCTAAAAGCTTTTTATTTTGCATTGTATCTTTATTTTTGTATTTTATTATATCTTTATACTTTAATCAAGGTTGAGAACAAGATAGCCAAGTTTTAGGATTTGGTCAAGTATTTTATCTTCAGAAATTCACCTTTGGTTGTAACTCTTATCCCAAGTAAGGATGTTGATTAAGTTATAGTTTGGGGTATACCCTGATAATTTGAGTTTTCACCCCACAAGTGTAAGCCTTCTTAAAAATAGTTTGAGGTCAAGGTAATGGTTAGAATCTCATGAAATGATAGGCCTTTTCATTGGTATTTACTAGTTTCTCTATGTTATAACATTATGATTTATGTTTCAAAACTATGGTCATCCTATACATGGGGTTCATACCTACATTTTCAAATCAGGGGTGTGTTTTCAAGAAAACTTCATAACTTCTAAGCTCAATATTTTCCTTAGGGACTTATTAGAATCAAAGAACAAAGAATAAAGAAAAAAATACACATCATAAAGTAGGAAAGAAAGACAACAAAGGAAAATAAATAAATATGTACATTCATATATACAAACAAGGGACAAGAAAGAAAGAACATGGAAATAAACTAACTAGCGTACCTACACTAATCTAATCATCTTATAATTTATTCCATGAAGACCCCAAGAAGACTAATAGATAATTAGTGTTTGAGATACTACCCATTGGTGGGTAATGTAAACTTTACTCCCTATAGATCTTTGACCTTGAAGGTATTATTCCCAAATTTTTCTACAATCTAGTATGGGCCAATCCACAAGGGTGTGAATTTATCATGCTTGCAACTCAAATGCCTTGTCCCAGGGGAGAACCAAGTCTCTCTATGTCAACACCTTGATCTTAGATATTTTATCAAACCAACTATTGACTATGGTTTGATGCCTACTAAAATTATCAAAGGCCTTCTCTCTTGCATCTTCCATATAAATTATATCTAGCAATCTAGAGTTGGCTAGATCTTGTCTCTCCTCCATGTATTCTTGCACAAATATGTAAGTGGGTAATTTGAGAGTGATAGGAAAGATAGGATCCTACCCATACACCAGTAGAAATGGAAAAAATTTTATAACCTTATTAATTTTTATCCTATCATCCCAAAGTGCAAATTTAAGGGGTCTGTGCCAAGTCTTGGGCTTATCTATTTAGGTTCTTATTTTTTGACTTAAAGAATTCATTCCCTTGGGGATAATGGTTGGAGGCAAACTTAAGTGTAAATTTTCCTCTAAGAAGTTGATCACTTCTTTAATCCTACACTATTTAGTGGCTATAGCTTCAATCCACCTTGTATAATAGTTTGTGGCATTAAGGACATAATTGTGACCTTTAGATGAGTTAGGATTTATTATGCCAACAAATTATAACCCCCATTGAGCAAAGGGTTTGTCAATAATGATTGGATATAGAGTCAATATTACCTTTGGCTCCTTGGTGTTGAAAATCTAACATGAGTGACATTCTATCACATGTTTTTTAGCATCATTAAAAATGGTTGGCCAATAATAACTAGATATAATAATTTTTTGGGGTGTGGTTCTCCCAAATGGATGTCCACTACCCACATTTTCATGGAAAATACTCATGATTTGGGTGGCTTCTTCTTGTGAGACACATATCAAGTAAATTAATTCAAAACTCCTTCTATAAAAGATCCCATTCTTGATCAAATAGAGGGTTGAATTCAACTTTAAGACACTATTTTTTTCCCTAGAGAGTCTTGTAGGACAAGTACCATTAATTAGAAAATGTATGATTGAATCATACCATTGATTATCTTGAATTTTTTGTTGATCCACTTGCATAATACTTGGCCTAGGGTTAGTATTAACAATCATCTAGATCAAACCTTAACACCTTACCAATATTTTTGTTTTCATTTCCAACTCATATTCCTACAAAAGTGACATCCATTTACCTTTTCATTCTCCAAGATTATTCTAAATTAGCATAAGTTTGGTGGTAAGGTTAGGTAATCTAGCATGTACCTTATTTCTAAGGATGTAATGCCTACATTTTTTAATTACCTTAACTAATGTATATGTTTGTTTATCAATAAATGAATAATTTAACTCAACATTCTTGAAATTAGTGCTCATAAAAGCAATTGGGTGGTCACACCCTTCAATTTTCTAAGTTAACACTGCAACTATATTGTGGTCAGATGCAAAGGAATAAAGGTAGAAGTCCCTTAAGAAATCAAGAATTATAAGGATTGGAGCTTAACTAATGGCCTTATTGATATCATTGAATGCCTTTATAGAATATTAATTCCATGTGAATTTGGCATCCTTATTTATCATGTTGTTCAGTGATTTGACAATTTTTTCAAAACTAGAAATAGAATTTCTTACAAAATTTATTTTGCCAGAGATTGACTTTATCACTTTTTTACTATTTAGGGGTTTTATTCTAGATATGGCCTCCACTCTTTCAAGATCTATAAAGATTCCATATTTGGTTATAACATGACCCAATAATTTTCCTTCAGTCACACAAAAGATGCTCTTCTTAGGGTTCAAGGAAATGCCATACCTTCTATATCTTTCAAAAACTTGTTGTAAATGCATGAAGTGATCTTCCCTATTTTTAGAGAAAACTATTAAATCATGCATATAAATAATGATGAATTTACCTATCAAGCCTTGGAAATAATGGTCCATAGCTCTTTAGAAAGTTTATCCTAAATTGATTATCCCAAAGGTCATCCCCTTGTAAGAAAAGGTACCCAACTTTGTGGTGAAAGTTGTCTTCATCCTATCCTCTCTATCAACAAACACTTGGTTGTCACTTGAAAAGCCATAAAGAAAATACATCACATGTGAACCTAAAACATATTGAATCACTTGGTCTAGGGAAGGAATGGGGTAGTTGTCATTTATTTATGATTTTTTCAATTTTCTATAGTTAATACGAAGTCTAATCTCACCATTCTTCTTCATAACTAGCAATAAATTTGCCACCTGGGTAGAGTGTTTGATAGGGAAGACTATCTTAGCATCTATAAGTCTTTTAACCTATTTAAAGATAATTGGTTCTAAGATAGGGTTTATAGGCCTTTATTTTTACTTGAATGGATTGTAGCTCTCTTTAAGAGGTATAGTATGTGTGATGACCCTTGGATCAAAGATATTTAAGGCATCATAGGACCATGCTATGACATCTCTATATTAGGAAAGGAGTTACTTAGATTTCTTATTCTCAATGTTTATGTAGGATATTCCAACATTTACCAGTCGAGGTTGATTATGGAGCCAAGATTAATGGTATTATAATCTTCCACTTACCTTGGGAACCTTGGAAACCTCAGCCAGTTTGTCCTGACCAAATAGTCTCTCTAAAGTAATCATCCCTTTGGGGATCTTGTTGTCATTTAATTAAATGACTTTACCATTAAATTTTACCCCCTTATATGTATTTTCATAAATCTCATCAATGATATGAGAATCAAATGCCCCAAAATTGGTCATAAAATACAATATTTGTTGATCATCATTTAAGACTTGGAAATGGTTAACATTATCAGGCACCGAAGGACAAGGGATTAGCTTAATGCTGAGAATAGGGGAATCTTGATTGGGCATGAGGTTGGCTAAAATAGATACTAACTAATTAGAAGCTTGGTTTTCTCCCCTTGGGATATAAATGATGCCAAAGGCATCAAAGGATTCAATCAAATCCTAAACCTTGAACTTATACATTTTCAGGTATGAGATCTTACATTGGTATTTGATTTTAACTTGGTTAACCACTAGTTCTAAATCCCCATAAGTTAGTATCTCTTTGACTTTGTTTTTTATATCAAATTGTAAGCCTAGGATAAGGGATTCATATTCAACAAGATTTTTAGTACAAGGGAATTAGAGCCTATAAGAAGTATGGTAATTTCTATTAGTGGGGGTTAGTTAAAACAATACCAACACCTGATCTAGCATTATACCTAGCACCATCAAAATGTAACTTCCATAGTCTAGGAACAAAATGAGCACCTTTGGGATCACATACCTTATCAATATCTAGGGTGAAAACCCCTAATTATGATTTTATTATGTTGACCCTCTCATTTAAAACATTATACTCAATTATCATATGTTTCATTCTGGCTCTCTCTCAACCCTGATTTGATTGGGGACTCCCTTCAAAGGTATCCACATATGTGAACAATCTATGGACATATAACCATTCAAAGCCTTGGTCCATTCCAACACAATGGGATTCCATAAACATCAGGTATATCAACAAATTGAATATCAATGAATTGTTGCACCCTAGGCTCAGAAGCTAGTTGTATGTGAACATTTAAAATTTCCCCAATTACCCTAACTCTAGATTTGTCCAACTAAGTTACCACTCTATTAGAATTAATATGGGTTAGGCCTAGTTTTTTGCATATACATGTAGGCATGATATTAGTGGATGTTTTTAAATCTAATAAGAAATTATGTGAGTTCTTACCAAACATATTGATAGTGAGCAATAAAGGAAGAGATTTAGCCTTAGCCTTGTGCATAGTCACATTGGAATGATCAGTTTGTGGTGGATTATTGGACTTAAATGATTCCAATAGAAGGTCTCTTAATTCTATAATCTATGTAAGTTTATTCAAACTAATATTAGCCTTTATCCTTTTCATGTCTTCAAGTATATTATAACCAGTCTTAGAATAGCTAGGAATTTTAATGTTGGGTTTAGAAGTAATCCCTTTAGGAGGCTCAAGATTATTATTTGAAAAAGGGTATGGAAGAGTTCTAAAATTATTTGGAGGTGTTGAGGTAGTCAAAGGCTACCTCTACTCCTTATTCCTTAAGGGATAGGTCTTCTTCAATAACTATTGAAAGGCTTGGATCTCCTTAGGGATCTCATTAGGTTCATTTTCCTCTTGAAATGGGAAATCAAATGTGTTTACCATGAAGGCTTGATTACATGACTTAGGTCCAGAGGTGATTTCACCACTATCCTTGCTAGGGACCACCTCAAACATGTCCAACTCCTCCTATAAATCCTTAAAGGCTTTGCAAAATTATATACAATCAATTTCTCCATGCTTGGTTGTGTAATGTACCCTATAATAGTCAGGCAAGGTAATATCAACGAGGTGAATGTCCATAGTCTTCTTTTCAAAAGATGGTTCATTATTCCTATTATTATGAAAACTATCATTCTAAAACCTATTAGTTGGCCTGTTATACCTTTGAAATGAGAAGTTCCTACCTAAACTTTTAGTAGTATTTCCATCTTGTTTTTATAACTAAAAAAAAATTAGTGCTCGACTTTTGGACCATTTTTAGGAAAGATTCATTCTCATTTTTAGGATTTTTATATTTATGCACTTAGTTACTATTAGTAGATGGTAACAAATCCCTTTGATCATTTAGATTAAAACCATTAGTAGGATAATTTATGAATCCTAAATTTTGATTGGGAGCTACATGACTCAATGACAGTTGAGTTAGGTTTGGGAGCTGGTTTAATATTGGGATATTTTGGTTATTTTTTGGGAACAAGTTCATCATATGAATTTGTGGGTTGATGTTTGGCATAAAATATTCCATTTGACCTTGGGGATACATCTAATCATTGATGGTTACTACTTCAACATTGGCTCTAGCTAATGAAGTTATAGCTAGCATGGATATCTTTAAAAACATGGAGGTCATGGGATATACTGCATCTTTATAAATATTTAAAGCTAAGACATCATTAGGCTTGTAAGGGTCTATGGTCCTACTAAACATTTTTTCAAATATAGCATTGAAGGACCTAATAGGCTCACTTGCATCTCTTTTAATAGTGGTGAATTGATGGTATATAACATAATGACTCATAATCTTACCAAATTGATCAATGAACACATTATTGAAATCATCTCATCTTGTGATGTAATTATTAGGTAAGCTCAAAAACCATTCATAAATAAAATATTTAAATGTAAATTGGAATAATTTTCAAGCTAAAATCTCATGCATAACACTAAAAAATCTTAAGGTAGTCTTATAAGACTTTATATGTTCTTGACAAGTCACTATACCCATTGGGCTAAATGTAGGTAGATATTTCTTAAGGTTTCTTAGGAGATCATGTACCACACCTAGTATGTTGATGGAAGACTCTCCCACCCAAGCCATACTTGGAGAAAGATTGAAAGCATAGGGACATTGAATGGGTGAAGCTGGAAAAGATTTAGACCTCTTATGTCCACCTTTGTCACATTTGGCCTTTCTATGAACCTCAAGTTTAAGTAAAGTTTCTATAGTTTTCAAGTGTGATATTGCTCTAATATTTGGAAATTATAACTTGGAACTTGAGGATATTACTTGAAATATGATTTATCAAGTTAAATTTTATAAAGAAAAAGAGTTAGAATTTCACATTCAACTTATTTTGCAAAGGTGGTATGAAAAATTGTAAAGGACATTGATCTTTAACTGAATTAGCTCAAAGATGCATTTAATTACATGATACAATATATATTTGAAAGTATAAGCCTAAAGGAACTTATATCTATGAAAGATATGCCCAACCTTGATCAAAACAATCCATCCTAACCTTAGATACTATGGATATTCAAAGCTTAAGCTAAATTTACCAAAAAA
The DNA here is from genome assembly GCA_037957365.1 of Torreya grandis. Classification (NCBI taxonomy): domain Eukaryota; kingdom Viridiplantae; phylum Streptophyta; class Pinopsida; order Cupressales; family Taxaceae; genus Torreya; species Torreya grandis. Next base: position 633,353 of record JARHVA010007298.1, on the reverse strand, counting down.
TAAGTAATAATACCCAAAGAACTTTAAAGGAAGCACAAAGATGCGCTAAACATAATAAAGATCGATGATCCTTATAATTTTAAGCAAATAATTTTCTCAAAAATAGAAATATATACTGATCCTTAGATAAGCTAGACTAAGATCATCAAAGATTTGAACAATTCAGCCCTTCTTCTAGCACCAATAGAGCTTCTCTTATTGATGCTTCTAAATGAACCACATGTGCTCTTAGTGTGTAAAGAACACTTCTCATTTTAGAATTTAAAAATTCAAGGCATGAGTTTTAAGTCTTAGAAATCTAGTTACCCATGGTGAAATAGTAATAGAGAAAGATAAACTGTTTCATAATATTTATATAATTTGGTGGTTGGGAGCCACCTTGGTTTGTTCTTTGTGAATTGTTAAGAATCTATGTTAATGTTTAGTGAATTATGATCCAGAATTAAGGCACAAATAAATATAAATATATATTTATAATTAATATAAAAATAAAATGATCTTGGTTAAAAAATAAACAAAGAGAAGGGTAAGGTCGAAAAGAAAATAGTGATTACCAATTTTAGCCTTAAACATTATGAAAAAGCATCTATTTCAAATGAGTATGCATTTAAGATAATATATAATGTAAAATAGCCTAATATAAAATTATAATATATAAAAATCCAATTTAAAAAGATAGTGTGAAGAATCTGTTAGTAATTTGACCTGTCAAGGCCAAATTATTACTCCTATCATTCCAAACATTCAATAAACTAGTCATTAACACTTTGTAGATAGTTAAACCAAGGAATTATGGCATAAAAGAACTAATTTTGGTAAAAAAATATAAAAAATGTATTTTAAAAGGATAATTTTCATTTAAAAATAGCATTGTCAATTTCAAATATGCAATCAATCCATGCACAAGGGTTAATTTTAAGAGAAAATTAAGCTTTTTGGGAGCTACATGCAGTGTCAAGAGCTCAAATTTTGTACACAAGGTCATAAATAATTAAGGAAAATTATAAAAAAAATTAATGTCCATTGGATAATTTTACATAATTTATGTTTTGTAACAGTCCTCAGCATGTCTTTTGGAGGTCACCATTGGAGTAGGCATCATTCTGGATCACCATAGAGGTTTCTAAGTCTAGGTAAAAGTTTTAAAATCATGGGATGATGTTTTTACATAATAATAAGACCTTTAAAAAGTGTAAAAACACCAAATTTTAAGCAAACCATGCTCATATAGGCTTATGCAAGCAAATAGGCATATAGGCCAAACAGGGTTTTTTTTGAATTTTCAAGAGAAATGTTATTTCAAAGTGTTATGATAGCATGGTATAGACCCAATGATTATTTTTTTATTCATTGGTAAGTAGGTCAATATTTATTTTCATTTTGATGATTTTTTCATATATTACAGTTTTAGACACCCTTTATAGCCTCATATTTAGATGCTTATATCTTTCACCACATATGGATTTTTCACAAATAATATTAGTATGTTTTTAGGACACCTATTTAATTATAATTTAAAAAAAATTGATACCATTTTAGTGGATTTACTTTATGAATAATTATTAAGAGTATATGTAACTCAAAATGTAGCTAAAACCCCATAGGTAGATTTATTTACTTGATAAATTTTCATATATTTTTCATGGGAATCCGATATTTTCATGAATTTTATGGGGGTTATTTTGATACATATCAATGGAAATATTTTAGTATTTGGATTTTTTTACTTCATGAATCATCATTTTGAAGATTCAGCTTCAAAGCCCTTCTAAACCCTCAAAAATTAAGTTTTTTAAAAATTTGATTTTATTTCCATAAAATCACCATGGATCAACCTAAATTTTTTTAAAATGTTAATTAAACTTAGAAAGGATTCCATAAATCTCAATTTCATGCATGGAGTTATATGGATGAGGGATGAAATCATGTTTGTATGGGAAACAGCATGTAAAATAAAGTACAGGATAGTTCAATGAAATATAACCAATGGATATTAAAACCTAAGACTTTTAATTCATCCTAATATTTTTATTTGGTTAGAAATAATCCTATAAGTTTCCCAATCATCTTGATCAAAATGGCCAGTCTGTAAGAAAATGGAACAAAACAATCCTAATCAACCCTATTGATTCAATGGTGAGTGTTTTATCATTAAAATCACATATATTGTGATGAAAAAAGTTGTTACAAGTCTATTTAATTATTTTTTAGGTTTCATAGCATCTTTTTTTAGGTTTAATGGAGTCCAAATGTAAGAAGATAGGCTATTAGGCCTAATTGGTCAATCAAGTAAAGAATGGCATTGAAAATCTATCAAATGAATCAATTTTAGAGTTACCACATTCCACATATATTTTTAAGTGGATATATCATTATCAAGTCAATCCACAAGTTCCAATTCATGTAGGTTGAGATCAAATTGAGTTAACTAGTCCTTAAGGATCAAATCTCTTTAGTTGACTTTTGAATAGATCATGCTTTCCATGCAAGGAGGGACATTATTATGTTCCAAAATATGTTAAAATACTCAAGTGAAGTTCCATTTTTGATATTGGTGTGTCATTTCATGCATGAAACATTTTTGACTTCTCCATAGGTCCCACTACTTTTCTTCGACACCAAAATTTTAAGATTATGCAAATTTTCATAAAGTTTGGGGATTTTGATAATTTGTTTTAACATTGTAAAAGGATTAGGTCTTGAGTTAACTAACCAAGACTAATTATTATATAAAATAAATTTAACTTTGTATTTATGTTAGTTTTAAAAATATATATTACCTTTTTGAAGAAGAAACCATATTCTGGACCACACATCAATAAAGAAGATTTATTTATTTATTTTGCATATGAGTTTTGACAGAGAATAGAGTGTAATTGATTATGTATCAGCACATAAGTGGGATTATATACCATTTTTGAAAGTCCCTTTCTCATATATTTCTTTCTATCTCACTTTATATAGGTCATTTGAAGAGGTAAAAAAGGAATTTTGTAATTCAAAATTCTTTTAATCCTTCATTTGAAATACTTATGCTTAGGGGAAACATAGAAATTTTTATTGATTTATATTAATGAATTAGTTTCAATAACTTCTAGAGGATATAAATAATTCATGGGGTAGCTCCCTCCCATTGATGGGTGGAACATTGAGATGGGTGGAATGCATCGACTCGACTAGTTAGAGAGAAGAGATCGATCAAATTTCTAACATCTATTTCATTATGCCATATGGGATAAAGGGAGGCCAAGTGAAGGAAAATGAAGTTATATACATAGGGAGATAGGTTATGTCTAGGGGCCTACCTATATAGAGTGGATTCACTATGATATATATAGAGTGGATATATATAGAGGGATTTACTATGATATACTTTAAAATAGATAGCTAGATAGATAAGATATATAGCAAGGGGAGGGGAGGCCAAAGATATAGGCTTTTTGACAACCATATCGAGTTTTAGTTATATGCATAAGGAGGGGGCCCATATAGATATATAGGTCTTAGACCCTAGATAGAGTTTCTTTGGCTCCCCTCTATATAGATATAATCTACTCCCCATAGATAGAGAGGGGGGCCGTAGATAGATATATAGGCCCATATAGTTAAAGGGGGTGGCAAAAGGAATAGACCATGTATAAAGAGGGGGATAAATAAATAGATATTTGGTAGGGGAGATTGATTAAAGGCCCTTTATATAGATTGGGTGCATGGTCACCTATATATATATATATATATATATATATATATATATATATATATAGGGTCATAGATTCATTACGTAGTTGAGTTAATTGAACACACCTACACCATGAAGATCTCACTTGGGGGATGGAGTTGGTATGATAAAAGACCATGTACACACAAGAGATGGAGATGATTATGGACAAATGGAGTTGGTTTAGCCCTATCTAATCTAATTAATAATCTAAGATATAGAGGGAGGCCCCCCCTTGTATTACCCCATTAGATAGGATTTCCCTTTAGTTTCTTCTTCCCATTTTCATCCCAAAATAATAGTAGTTTTAATAGATAAATCTTAAGAAAACCAACCCTCTCTAGAGTTTCTTCTCAAGTAAAAAGTCACCCACACTTTGAGAAGGTCTAATTATATCAATTAGAGTCAGGGTGTGCTTTACACATCTTCAAATAGGGTGCACTCTAGAGTGATAATAGTTTCAAGCATGCCCAATGGGAAATTCAATTTACACACTAGCCTTTAGAGGCATTTAGAATATTAGTGCAACTTTTAAATACTCAAAAATAGTTATGAATATCATGTATCATTCAATATTGACTTCTTTTAGTATTTGACATACTAATGGTCTATAATGGCTTATTTTAGTATGGATCTATATAATCCTCACTATGATCAGTATGACCAACCACACTATGATCCTCACCAAGAGTTTGAATATCTATATCATGTATATATAGGAGAGTACTACCTTTATCCTCCCTATGAATAGCCATTCCATCATAATAATGCCCCTTAATAGTCTTATCCTAAGCCATCCTACCCATCTAGCCAACCTAATTATGGCCAATTTTCATCTACCCAATCCATACCAACACTTAAAAATCCTTAGTGAGCCTTGACAAGCATGGACTAGAGCTATATTCAAGGAGCCATTATGGCCAAGATACCCCAACTCACTTGATTCATCATTTGAGAGAGTCATTACAACTAGTGAAAGAAGAATGGAGACCTATTGAGAGGGCAAATTGGGGAAATATCAATGGTGAGATGATGGATATAGGTGATTACATTCAACGTATTGAGGACAAACTAAAAGTCCTAAATAAATAACAAGTCCTACCTTACTCTTCTTATATGCCATCCATTCCTCCTCAAGAGACCATTCTATGAGCCCCTTTAAGTTTGCCAAGTTCTTCATGTGTTTCTTAGACTTTCACTTCTTAGAGATCTATCCAAGAGAAGCATCAAAGAACGAAGGAGATTGTTATGGCATAGTCTTCTATTGATATAGCTAACCACATTAAAGAGAAGATTTTCCAAGAGAATATTGATAACTAGATCAAAGAGTTGGATCTAAAGACAAGGAAAGAGGAAGATAACCAAAATCAAAATAACAAGAAAGAGCCTCTATCTTTCCCATCTTGAAACCAAATCATGTAGTCAATCCAATCCAAATCTACTTAGGTATTATCCCTCCCTCCTCAATAATCTAACTCATTTACATCTTGGAAATCCATTCAGAGTAGCATGCAAAAGAAGGAAGAGAAGCAAGAAATTAAAGATTCAAATGAGTTTCAATAAGAACGTGCTAAGGATATAAGTGTTCATCTAGAATTTGAGGAAGTAGTGCTACCATATTATAAAGATAATGAAGGAATTAATGTAATAGTTGATCAAATTTTGAAGTAGCTAAAGATTACCAATCAGCTAGAAAGCTCATTGGATGACTTGTTTGAATTTTTGGGAGCAGGAAATACTCTTCTCTAGGGAGATTATGATCTGTGTTTTGTTATTTTTGGGATAATGGAGTTTTATTTATATTTAATAATTAGGTCTAAGTAGATAAAATAAGAAAATAATGCACAATAAATAGGCTACTAATTTGTGAAATTTGACTATAATTAGGGTTTTTCTAAAAATAGTATTGAGAGAGAAAATTAAACTTATCTGATTTTGTATTATTCTGACCAAGACAGGGTTTGGAAATCTATGTGCAGGCTTAGGAGACCATCAAAAATAGTAATATAGAGTTTTTTTCTTGATTGGATATGAGTGATAAAAATGGGACACCCTGGGTTATAACACTACAGTCTTATCTTAGCACTGTTGTCTTGGTGATCTAAGCTTATTAGGTTTTTTTCACTAGGTTTGTGTGACCTTTCTTGTGAAATATCAAACCCTAAAACTCCATAGAGCTCATTATGTACATGATTTAGTCTTCAATACCCTAGGTCTTCTTTATGCTTGAACTTAAATGTAAAATTTGGAGAAAGGAGAGGAGGGGTTAGTGTGTAAAAGATACACTAGATGCACTTCACACTCTATATATGGGCATGCTACCTACATACCAATACTCTAAGGAGGGATAAAAATAATGTATTTCTCCCTTTTAAGTGCCTTTTGTAATTATATATGAAAATGTAACTAGATGTGAAACTAGGTGTACTTTAGATGGTTATGGACTAGTATAAGGGTTTAAACATGCTTGGAATAATATTGGAAGGTTGTATTCAAATAATAGGGAAAAGTACTTGAGTGTACTAGCTTTTATTCTTGTTTCTCTCTTGTAAATGAGTGCCAACAATTCTAAAAGGGCTCTTAATATCAAAGAGTGGAATTGTGCATGAATGTGAAGCATGATGAAAATGTTGAGACTATGGATCTAAAATCTATATATGTTGTAGATGCTCTAAAATATCTACAGTAAAAACCAATTGTGGGGAGCCACTATAATTCTAAGAAGTTAATGTAACTATAGGGCTCATAGGGACCCATATAGAAGTAGCAGATGCTCTCTAAACTAGTACTTTATGTGTAGACCCATGCGATCTCAATGAAACTACTCTTGGTGTGAAAATGTAGCTAGAAGTTATCTAGAATCCTAAATCTATGGAGGTGTATGAACCCTCTGTACTAGTGATGAATGTGTCACTTATGTCTGAATCTATACTAGAGGTAGAACTATAACTAGTGGGGAAACTAAAACTAGTGGAAAAGCTAGAACTGGTGACTATAAAGTAGATGGCTTTGAAGTGGGTAGTGTTAACTCATACAAAACTCTACCAACTATAATAAATTGATTATCATGAATGAATTTCATGCATCTATGAACTACATATGGTATTTATCAAATTTTTTGAATCCATGGGTGACCAAGTAACATATCAAAAACTCCTACACTGGGAACTATAGTGAAATGTGTGGTCACATGTGTTAGATTAGTCTGTAAAGGAAATACAATCTAACCCAATGAAATCTATATGTACCCACTAAATCCACTTTTAATTGTATCTTTTGGGGTTATATATTGCTCTAAATATCCCAAATGTTATAATAATGTAATGGTGCATATGTTGAAAGTGGAACCATTATCAATGAGAACATTATGAATGGGTTGATTATGAATATGTTCTCTAATGAAGAGTACATTATAATCTAAATTATCCTCCATAATATCCTAATTTGAGAAGGATATCAAAGGTCTATTTGGAACTCTAGACTCATACACACTAATTATACCACTCAAAGGATGTGACTCAACTAAAGGTGTCTGGTATGTAACTGGTGGTGGATGCGTATGATATATGTGGTGAACCCTTGATGTGTCCCTTGTATCCTATTTTGAATGCTATGAAAATGGATCTAAGAATATTTTCAAATATTTATCTTATGTTAACTTTTATTGTGGAGGCTCAATTGAAGTGCCAAGATCAAGTAGGTTGTCATCTATCAAGTCCTATATCTTATATTTCAAATAGATGCATCTATTTGTAGTGTGGCCTAGTTCCCTCTAGTAATCACAAAATGCCTACTGATTATATCACATGGGAAGAGGTTTGGTTGGATTATCTTCCTAAATAGGAGGGAGAGATATGATATTATAATCCAAAAGTTGTAAAACCCTAGTCTGAGGAATTGAAAGATGTGAGAAAATATATTGAGGGGGTGATGATAAAACTATATACTGAGGAGGCTCTAAATTTGTATTTACTATAGGTTGATTCTATCATTTTGTATCATTGAACTTGACCTTGTATGGGAATTTACTATTACTCTTATTAGTTGTGTTTGGAATCCTTGTATACTTAAGTTTGCCCATTAAAATGAGTTTTGCTTCTCTTTCCTTTAGTGTATGACACAATTAAGTGAAGGAAGAGAATCACTTAAACATAATTGATTCATGAAGTGATGGTATAAGACTCTATTTGAAGAGGTCTTATAACTCCAGATCTACCATAAGACTAGTCATCTTAGTCAAACTTGTCTTACACAGAAGAACATAGTTTATGAGATGCTCATTTGGGTGTTGTTTCTATTGATCAATTTGAGCATATGAAACTTTATCACCAATGTTAATGCTGAAGTGTGATAATAACATATCAACTAAAGGATTGGATGAATGAGCTAACTTATTTAGTAGACTATAGAACCATTGTAGAGCATAATCCTTTAGGTTCTATGGAAATATCTTGGTAAGTAGCTAGGCACTGGGTACATAGTCCAAGTAGATAAAATCAATAAATAATGTACAATAATTAGGCTACTAATTTGTGAAATTTTATTGTAATAAGGGCTTTTCTAAAAGTAGTAGTGAGAGAGAGAAAATCAAACTTATTTTATTTTGTATTATTCTGATTCAGATAGGGTCTAAAAATCTATGTGCATGCTTACAAGACCATTACAAATAGGAATCTAGAGTTCATTTATTGATTGGATAGGAGCACTAGAAGTAAAACACCCTAAGTTCTAGTGTTATAGTCTTATCTCAAAACTATTGTCTTCATGATCTAAGCTTTTTGGGGTTTATGCACTAGGTCTATGTGACCCTGCCTATGAAATATCAAAGCCTAAAAATATGGAGAGCTCCCTGTGTACCTAATTTAGTATTCAATACCCTACACCCTCTTTATGCTCAAACTTAAATGTAAAATTTAGAGAAAGGAAAGGAGTGGTTAGTGTGTAAAGGATACATTGGATGCACTCACACCTTGTGTTTGGGCATGCTACCTACATACCAATACTCTAAGGAGGGATCAAGCTAATGTATTTCTCTCATTGAAGTGCTTGGTGAAATTGTGTATGAAAATGCAACTAGATGAAAAATTGGATATACTTTGGATGGCTAGGGACTAGTGCAAGGGTTTGAATAGGCTTAGAATAATATTTTAAGGATGTTTGCATGGGAATAAGGAAATGTGCTTGAGTGTACTTGATTGTAGTCTTTCTTCTCTCTTGTAAATGAGTGCCAACCCTTCTAAATGGACTTTGAATGTCCTTTTATATGGGATTTAATGATCATGGGCTAAATGAATTTGCATTAGGATAACATGAAATAAGATAAGGACTTGGGAGAAAATGACCATTTGAACTAGATTTATACTTAGACAACAGTGCTAGAAACATGACAACCTAGGTTCCAGTGCTCCTATCCAAGTTGGGCACTATTTTCTAGAGGGAATGAGACTTGGGGGGATGGATCTAGGCCTAAAAGAGCTACTTGGGTTTGTAAGTGTTAATTCCTAAGGCTATGGATGACTAGGAATTGGTGTAAGAAAAGCCTATAAAGGATGTGCAAGTAAGTAGGAAGACCTATGGATTGGGTGTCATTAGCCACACTAAAGTAACAAAATTTCACATTTTATATGACTACAATCTGATTATAGCCAAAGAAAGCATCTTTGTCAAGCTAAATGAAGAGCAAGGAGTGGGTAGTCTTTCAATTTTACCACCTCAAGAGTTTATTATTGATGGGGATTTATTTTAGATTTTTAGAATGGGTTATTATCTCCTTGATAATCCTACAAACATGGATATGCTTCCAAAAAGTAATACAAGTATATTTTGTGCTTACACTAATCAACCATTTTATAATATGAAGTTTGACAATGAAAAAGAGCCACCAAGTCAGTATGTTTACATTAAAGGTTACTTTTCTCCTACTATTCCACATATGAGCATGCCAAAAGAGTTGGCAAAGAAGATATTTGATTTCTCAACCACCAAGCTTGCGAGGGAACATGTAGTACATCATTTTCCATCTCATTATGGAAGTGTACTGAAGAATTTTCCTTTTGATCTAGGAGGACCGACAAGCTGGAGGTTAGTTTGTACATAATAGACTTATTTTTGTTGATTTTATCTAAGTTCATATCTGCACATACTTTTAGTAGTTGTTTTTCATTTTCCATTTGTTGTTGTCCTTTCCTCTAAGTGCATACATTCACATGTTTGTGTCTTTGCTCACAAAAAAACTTCCAATATTTAGTGTATATCCAAGTTTGTCATAACTAGAGTTTATAATTTCTTTGACCAGTAGGCTGGTCAACCCTTAAATTCATCATAATTGTTATTAATTTTACTTGTCAAGGCTAAATTATTACTCCTATCATTCGAAACTTTTAAAAAACCAGTCATTAACCCTTTATAGCTAGTCAAACCAAGGAATTATGGCATAAAAGCACTAATTTTGGTAAAAAATTTCAAAAATGTATTGTAAATGGGTCATTTTAATTTAAAAATAGCATTTTCAAGTTCAAATATGTAGATAATCCATGCACAGGGGTCAATTTTGAGAGAAAATTGAGCTCTCTAGGAGCTACATGTGGTTTCAAGAGCTAAAATTTTGTACACAAGGTCATAATGACTTGAATAAAATTTTGAAAAATTTAATGGTAAATTAATGAGTGTAGATACTCTCTATTTTATATTATTCCTTGGTATGTCTTTTGGAGGTCAACATTGGAGTAGGCATCATTCTAGAGTGCCACAGAGGTTTTTAGGTCTAGGTAAAAGTTTGAAAATAATGGTATTATGTTTTTAAATAATAATAAAACCTTTAAAGAGTGTCACAACTCAAAATTTTAAGCAAACCATGCTCATACATGCTTATGCAAGTAAATAGGCATATAGGCCAAAAAGGGGTTTTTGGGAATTTTCAAGCAAAATGTGCTTTTAGAGTATTTGGATAGTATGTTAAAAAACCCATTATGATTTTTTTTATTCATTAAGAAGTAGGTGAATATTTATTTTCATTTTGGTGAATTTTTCATTTTTGCAATTCTAGACACCCTTCTAAGCCTCCTATTCAGATGTTCGTATCTTTCAGCACATGTGGAGTTTATCAAAATTATCTTAGAATGTTTTTATAACCCATATTTACTTATAATTAGTGAAAAATTGAGACCATTTAAGGGTATTTTATTTATGAACAATTATTAAGAGTGTAGGTAGCTTAGAATGCAGTCAAAACCCCATGAGCAGATTTCTCCACGTCATAATTTTTCATATTTTTTTCATGGGAAAACAATATTTTATTGGATTTTATGGGGGTAATTTTTATACATATAAATGGAAATGTTTTGGGATTTGGAGGTCTGTACTTCATGAATCCTCATTTCGAAGATTCAGCTCCAAAACCCTCAAAAAACTCGTTTTGCAAAAATCTGATTTTATTGCCATAAAATAACCATGGATAAACCTTAAACATTTTTATAAATCAATTAAAATTAGATATTATTATATAAATGTAAATTTTATGCATGGATATGTATGGATGAGGGTAGAAATCATGTTTTTTGTGGGAAAAAACATGTAAAATGAACTACATAATAGTTAAATGAAATATAATCAATGAAGATAAAAAAAATAAGACTTTTTATTCATCATAAAATTTTAATTTTTTTATAAATCATCCTAGAAGTGTCCCAACCAACTCGATCAAAATAGCCAGTCTGCAAGAAAATGGAGCAAAATAGGCCTAGTCAACTTTGTTGACTGAATGACAAGTGTTTTCTCATCAAAATCACATATCTTGTGATTATATAATATTTTATAGTAAATTTAATTATTTTTTAAGGCTTCATGGCATATTTTTATAGGTTTAATTTAGTTCAAATGCAATAAGATGGGGTATTAGGCCATATTAGTCAATCAAGTAAGTAAAGAATGGCATTTAAAATCTATCAAATGAATTAATTTTAGAGTTAAAACATGAAATATCTATTGTTTAATTATATATATCATTATCAAGTCAATCCACAAGTTATAATTCATTCAATTTGAGCTCAAGTTTAATTAACTAGTCCTTAAGGATCAAATCTCTTAAGTTGACTTTTGACTAGATCATGTTTTCCATGCAAGGAGGGACTTTTTTATGTTCCAAAACATGTTCAAGTACTCAAGTGGAGTTCCATTTTGGATATTGGAATGAAATTTAATGCATGAAACATTTTTTTCTTGTCCATGGACCCCACCACTTTTCTTCTACACCTAAATTTGAAGATTATGCAGATTTTCATAATGTTTGTGGATTTTGATAAATTGTTTTAACATTTTAAAAAGATTAGGTCTTGAGTTAACTAAAAAATACTAATAATTATCTAAAATAAATTCCACTTTGGATTTAGGTTATTTGTAAACATATATATTTCCTTTTTGAAGCCATTTTTTATTATTCCTATAGTTGAAGAAGAAATTATATTCTAAACCATACATCAATAAAGGAGATTTTTTTTTATTTTGCATATGAGTTTTGACAGAGAATAGAGTGTAATTTATTATATATCAATACATAATTGGGATTATATCCATTTTTGGTATGTACCTTCCTCACCTATTTCTTTCTATCTCACCTTCTGTAGGCCATTTGAAGAGGTAAAAAAGGAAGTTTGTAATCCAAAATTATTTCAATCCTTCATCTAAAATACTTATGCTTAGGGGAAATATGGGAATTTTTATTTATTTATATGCATGCATTAGTTTCAACATCTTCCATAGGATATAAATAATGTAGGTGCATTACCCTATTAGATAGGATTTCCCTTTAGTTTCCTCTTCTCCTTTTCATCCCAAAAAAATAGTAGTTTTAATAGATAAATCTTAAGGGAACCAACCCTCTCTAGAGGTTCTTCTCAAGTACAAAGTCACCCACACTCTAAGAAGTTCCAATTGTATCAGTTGGAGTGAGGGTGTGATTTAAACATCTTCAAATAGGGTGAACTCTAGAGTGATAATAGAATTATAATTAAGAACCAGTTGTTCTTAAAAGATTTAGTACTATTTATTAGATAGCACGTGCAGATCTAAAAACAAAATAAAATAAAAATGAAGGAGACCAAAAGATATTTTAGCTAATCTAGTAGGTTGCACAAATTAGAAACCATGTCATTACTAAGATACAACACATAATTCCTAAACACCATTAAAGTTTAAGACCTTAACTAGCAATTGAGAGAAAGGATTAAAAAAATGACAGTTAACACATTAAATATGGACAATATTTGCAAAATTCCTTTGATTTTATTAATCGATTCAATTTGTACAAAGTTTGTCAAAAACATCTCTTTTACAAATGGTAATACATGCATTTATAAGAATATTAGGTATTATACTAGCCAATAACAAGATACAAGTGTACAAGGATAAGGACAAATATCCTTACAAGTTTTAAAATACACATGCCTTTCACAATCATATTGACCTAGAGGAAAATATTCTAACAAACTAGCACATGCCTTTATAATGGAATATTCTATTACAAAATGTTATGAAATTCTACAAAATAGAATGTTGTCTAATTAGTTGGTGGGGCCTTTGATTGTTGTTGTTGGAGGATGATCATGGATTTATAATGTTGTTCATTAATTAGCTCTATATCTAGAGTAGGCTTCATGATCTACTCTTCCTCTTGATCTGCCAAGTCATCAAATTCTCTATCATTCATATCCATGGCTTCTTTAATGCTCCTAGCTTCATTTATTCTTTTCCTTGCATTGAATATCATGTCCAAGATTTTATTTTTATCAACCCCAAATTTTCCTTGGCCTTTTCCTTTGATTTCTCAAGTTACTAAAGTGGCCCTATGTTTTAATTCCTCATCACATATGATCCCAAGGGCATTGAGATGTGTAGGGTCTGTAAGCATGCTCCTAAAAAGTTATTCAATTCTTGTAATTAGTTTATTTACCTCTTTTAGGACCCTTTCCACACCATTATGCCATGCACTTAAACTTTGGAACTTTTCAATCATAATCCCCAAAATTATACTCAAATGTCCCATATTGATGGTCTTGAAGTTTGGGTTTCTTTGCTTGAATGTTGAGGAGTTGGGTTATTTTGTCTTTTTAGGCCTACCATTGGGTGAATAAACTCTTGGTTAGTACACACTACCCTTCTAATGCAATTTTCCTTAGTTTCATTGACTTAAGTACCTAAAACATGTCATAAAATGACTCATCAAGCATTTTGGTCATTGCATATGGTACTAATAGAATTGCTTGTGTTTGCAAGTTTTCTTTATCCTTTTACAAAATTTGGATCCTCTAATTCAAACCCTAGATTTTGGCTATATCTTATACTGATTGGGCCTCAATCAAACTTTCAACATCTTTCTCATGAATGGTAGCCTCACCCAGTTGCTATCCTCCCATAGGGGTTAATCCTACAAATGGTTCCACCTTTTGAAAGGTGAATTTTTCTATCCCAAACATAGTTGTTCTAGTTGTTATTCTCTCCAACCCAATTATTTTAGGATTGAAATGGATGGTAGTAACTAGATCTTTGAATTTTGGAGGTTTTAGGACCTCCAAAACTGAACTACTAGGTTCTCCTAGAGCATTTATATTCTTGCCTTTTGGTCCTTTAATGCCCACAATTCTCCTTTCTTCTTACCCTTAAATATAGCCCTTACCCAAGGCTTCATATCATATTGTATTTCAACATTAGTAACCCTCATTATGGCCTAAGAATGAGAGAGGGAGACAGGGGACATTTTGAAATTTTCCATAGATGAACCAGTCAAGAATGATTGGTCTATGAATTGGAAACTCATCACTGAATATATTAAATTCACTAGTGGGATGAGTGAAGGTCAATATTGGTCTCTTCTTTGGTCCCATAGGGACCAGTGCTAGCTCTACCTTCCTCTTCTCATTGGATGATATTGGGATAATCTCTTTTCCTATATCTTTTTTGGTCTTCCCTTTCTTATCAGAATCATAGGTTTATGCAAGTTCCTTGAGGGCACTCTCAAGAATCTCCTCTGGATCTAAGGATATCATGTCCAAGTATTGAATTGGGAAAGGTGGATTTTGTGGGAGTGCTGAATATGGGGTCCCCTCTCTAGGATTTTCTTCTAATTTCACCTCTCCTAATTTCTCCTTTCCCTTAATTTATTCACCTTGAACTTGATCAACCTATTGTTTGGGTTATGGTTGCTCTACCTGAAGTTGTTCATGGGTTATTCCAAATGGCCCAAGTAGTAAGTGATATTATAAAGGATGCATTTGCCATGTTTTTTTAGATGTCTTGTTATCTTTTATTAACCTATGTTCAAGCTTAATGTTGTAGCCTTGGACCCTAACCAATACCTCATCATAGTTCTTAGCCTTAATATATATGGTGTCATGAACATTGATTTGATGTACATATTCCAAATTTTTAAGCTTCATGTCCCTTAGATGCTCACCTACTATGTTCTTTGGATCCCACATCTGGAGTTCATCTAGCTGGAAGCCAAATGAGTCCCTATGTGGGGACATGATCTCCACTTATATATAGTATTTTATTATGGTTTTCCCAATATTCAAGGGGAAGGGGTGGAGTAGATCCTTCATCTTCTCTTTTCCAATCCTATCAATGCTATGGGTGAGCTAGGAGACAATTTCTTACTATGTAAGCTTATTTGGAACATATATTGGTATCTTATAAGGTTGGGACATGATTCCTTATACCTTGATGACTGTATAATCAAGGTAATACTATATGTCCCATATCATTTAAACATACTTCCTAATAAGGGGGTGGAGTCTAGGCATGGGAACAAATATGATGGACTCCACTATATCTAGATAAACATAGTCACAAATAAATTACATGTGATTCATATACTTAAAGATGTGTAATTTACAATGGTAATGTGAAATGGTTGTCTTGCCCTCTAGGGACTAGTTCTTGATCCTAGAGAAGATGATTGAGGCAATAAGGGTGTCAAGTAGGTATGACACCATACAAAATAATTTTGAGGTATTTCTTTTAATGTCATTGAAGTGTTTAGCTAGGAAAATATTGATTAAGTCTCCAATTAGAAGGGTAAGCTTCTCTTCCATCATTTAGTACACATATAGGACCTAGATCTTATTCACATAAGTATTTGAAGGGGCACCAAAGGATCAATTCAACAAGGTCATTACTACCATAATACCCTCTTTAATTTAGATGATAGGGATATTTACCTCAAGGTTTCTAAAGATATGAGGTCATTAGTGTAACCAAGTTCTAAAGATAGAGTCTAGATCATGGTTAGTGGTCCCGTCTTTGATTTTAGAAAGGTCTACATGGGGGAAAGGGAGGTTGTAGTACTTCTTAAAAGGAATAGGGGAAAAATAGGCTACCCCTTTTGAGTTCCCCTCCCTAATGATCCATTCATTATCTATTCTAAAATCAACAAATATGGGAGTAAGGATGTCAAAATAATGTAATACCTCTATTTTTGATATGGCATGATGAAGGCCAGCCATTTGGATTACAACTAGGTCATAGTGTCACTTACTCAAGGTGACATTCCTTTATTCCTATTTTGAAATGGGTTGTATTTCTTCTATCATGAAGAAGTGATCAGACCAATTCCTAATGCCCTAGATGTTTAATGTTATGAGGTCTAATTTAGTGTCTATGAAGATCCAACCCCCATTGTTTGTTGTCAATAGAGCTCAATCTCTTCTTTTGATTGCTACTTGCTAGATGCCATGGTCTTTGTTTTTGCTAATTATTCACACTAGATAATATATGATATTTTTGAAAGCTCTCTTCTACCTAAAAAACATAATTAAGTTCTCCTTTGATAAAATTTTGACAAATTGAGTCTATTTGGGTCACTTTTTCTATGGTTTTAGTGTTTTAGAGTTTTAATGGTGGCATATATCCAAGCTTTGGCTTATACATGATTTGGATTTGATTGGGAACTTTAACTTTATACCTTTATGTTTTTTAGCACATAAAATCTTGAATTTTGTCCTTTTATGCTTGTGTGGTGCTTATGTGGCATTGGTCTAGACCTTTCATAGCATTTTTCATAAATTCCATTTGAACACTTGCCATTAGTATTTAAAATACCTTATTTATCTCACACTATAGGATCAAAATACTTGATTAGTGTGAGCCATTTATTATAATCTGGGATTTTGGCCATGATTAGGTATTTCTATTATAAGCCCCATGGTCATGACACTTAACATGTTTACATATCTTTGTTTTACTTCATATCTTTGGTTAATCACTCGTTGAATGAGTATTAACCATGGGGTGAGATCATAGGTCTTTTAAAATTATTTGGCACCTTTGTGCCTTTAGATCAAATCCCATGATGGGGTGTGAACCATTGATTTACAAAAATTCATGAAGATTATGTCGGTACATTATTAAAGTCACAATTTAGGCTTAAGTTCTTTAGGCTAAGGCTTGTTTCATGATTATTAAGCATGAAATAAACCTTAGGATAAGTAACTTATGCTTAAGTTTCCTAATTTATAACAAATGGTTGAGGGTCTAAATAGTCTAAACCACCACATATGAAAACCTTTGGTTAGCTTATACTCTGGGTGATAAAGACCTCCCTTTTAAAATAAGACTTAACATAAGCTCATAGTTTAAGGATCATGATTTTTTACACAAAATTCCATGAGGACCCTTCTATATAAATTTATACTAAGTATTTATATCATAAGACCATATCCATATTTTTTAGGTTGAAGACTCCCATTTTTTAACATCTTTTGAGCATTTCCTTTAGATTGTAAAGCCATTTTAGAGTTATTCAAATAGGATTTTGGAGTGCCATTTGACCCTAAGTAATATATTTCATTATATTAAAATTGATAGTCTCATATATGTCAAATACACCCTCATGAGTGTCAATTTATGGTCACGTGGATGATAAGTTTAAGCCAGTGAAACTTTCATTTTAATGGGCTTAAAGTTGACCATCATGCGGGAGTCAAGTTCATCTTTTTGAATGTTTGAATGATGGTCATGTGAACATAAATTTTAAGTTAATTAAAATAATTAGGGCCATATGTGAGGATGCCACTTGGAATTTCTATGGGGCTTCCCATGGTCTCTTTATTAATTCTCTCTATTGGATCAAATGCCATGATAAAGCAACAACCATAAGATCTTGATCCAACAACTTAATTTTGATTAGTTATCATGTTAGGTGGGCCTCTTTTTATTTTTAATACTCAAATTCAATAGAATTGCATGTCCATATTTTGAGCCTCCTATATCCCTTTGACTTTTCAATTATGCTTTGCTCCATCTGATCGGGTCTTAGCAAGTAAGCATGGACCATCATATTAGTAAAGATATATGTTATTTAAGTTGAAGTTTGGGTTATCCTCACTCTATCAAATCAAATTAAATGATAAAGTGATAGATGTAATATCTTATAAGATGTAAGGAAATTAATTTAAGACCATAGAGACATAAAATACTTAGGCTTAAGGCAATAAGACTAAGGTCATGATTATATTAATGAATATATAAGGGCCTTAGTATAAAACCCTTGGGCTAAGTTGAGAAATATTTAAATGAACCTACAATACAATATTATTTAGGCCATAAGGAACTTTAGAAAAGGGGGAAATAATAAAAGGGGCCAAGTTTCTTAGTAAAGTTGTGTTAAAAACATGACTAAGCCTAGAATATGCATTTTATACTCAAGTCCATAAATGAATTTTAAAATGGTTCTCACTAATTTGGTTTTTGACTTTATTCAAATTTGAATTGAGTGTTTACTAGGGTTTTGGAATAAAAAATTCTTAGGAACACATGTCATGGAACCTACAACTACAAGCCAAATAAATGTCACTAGCACTATTAGTCTAAATTAAAGCAAATCAAAACCACATAAGCCTATCATTCAAAAAAGTGGATGACCTTCAAGTTATATAAAAGACCTTGACATGTTAAATTTACATGTTTTATTACAAATGTTTCTCAGGGGTCCCAATTCAAAAAATGGGGGTATGTTGGTCCCAACAAAGGGTCTTTGGAAAAGACCCACTAAAGGTTAAACTTACCATGTTAGTGGAGATACTTGTAATGGATATTAAAGAGGTCATAGAATAATATGTCATGGTGTGAGAAGGAGAAAAAATATAAGGGAAGGGATGAGAAGCAAAGAAAGTGTCTCCCCAAATTTTTTGAGAGAATGTAGGGGAATGTGAAAGAGGTTATTCTACTTGAGAACTTATCATAAGATTATAAATGGTTGAAGGGTATTTTCCTTTATGTTTAGGAATTTTTTTAGTAAATAAGATAATTTTAGGTGTGTACTCTAATTAATGCTCACACTCTAAGGATAATAATAGATTATAAACTGAGGATGAATGAGGAGGGGTCCTATAATTGGTAGTATGAGTGGCTATGTGAGCATTATTTTCATCTAATGTGGATGCCACAAGCTATTTTTGGGAAACCTATTAATATTAGTAGATTTCATCATGCTTGTTGGATTCAACTTTGTATTATCCTCAAATAGGAAATTTATGGTAATAAAAAGAGGCTAAAGATTTGATGAAAAGAATTTTTTTGGAGGATATAGAATCAAACTAGTCAACTATGTTTTGTAAAATATGGAACATAACAAAGAAAAATAAGACACAGTCATGTAGGTTGACTATGTACTATTTAATAGGAAACAAGGAAATAAATAAGAAGACACACATATATAGTTTGACTGTGTACTACTTAGACAGGGGACTAGACAAGAAGATAAAGAGACATAGTCAGATAGGTTGACTATGTACTATAAGAAGATATTTTGAACAAACTATAAGATACCATTAGTAAGGATGATAGTGTTTTAAAAATAGAGAAATGTTTTTAAAAATAATATATAATATAATGAAATTAAGCACATAAGTAATTATATCAATGAGATTTATCTAATTAGAATACACATCACAAACCTTGTACCAGTTTTAGCTGATGTAAGTTTTATAATACAATAACCAAAGAGCAAGCAACACTTGAAAGTAAATTATAATTAATTAGTCATTCCTAAGTGTTATTAATTTATAATAATATTATAAATTAATTTGATTAAAATTTGGTTGTAAGAAGGAACAAAAAATTAATCTAAGGATGGTTTTAGGAAGTTTAGGTTGGAAGGGATATGTATTGGGAATGGTACTAGATTAGTATTGGGGCCCACCCTATCACTTCATAATCCCATAATGATAAGGGTGTCAAGTGATTTTATAATACATACCATAAACTAAATTTTTATTATTGGCCATAAAACCAAGCCATATTCTCTCTTGGTGATGAAATCCAAGTAGGTAGACCTTGAGAAGACAAATTTTTAATGCTTTTTTGTATGTAAAGTGATTTGGATGTGTGAACAAAAGAGAAAAAAACACTATGACTAAATCAGAAATTTGAAAAACCACATAATTAATCTATATTTTCTACTTTAATAATGCAAGTAACTAAAAGGAAAGGTGAATTAATTATTATAAAATATAGGTTAATTCCTTAATTCTGAAGAGTATAGAATCAGTTCAGGGGATACTATATGCAAAGAATGTAGAACAAATTTGACTGGGTTGATACTATTCTTTAAAATCAATATCTAGAAGAACATAGTTGAAGAGGTTGACTATATTTGAGATATAAAATAGGTTATATAACTGTGTCGATCTAGTCAACCTAGTTAGATGTAAGGCTATAGTTTTATAAATTATAAACTTATGAAAAATAGTATTTAAAAAGAAAAATTGAAATGATAGAGAAGCTAAGAATGAACCTTGGTGATTTTGAAGATGTTTAGAATGAATTTATTTATGTTTTGATTCTTAAAAATTTATTCAAAAAAAAATTATAATAGAGTTGACTTGCTTGATGGATTTTTCAAAACCTTTTTCCTACAAAATAAGTTAAGAATAGAGTTGACTAGTTGGACTATGTTTGTAGACTTAGGTTGAAATAGGAGAAATACAAATATAGTCAACTAGTTCAAATATGTATCCAAATATATAACTAAATAATGACACTATGTCGAGCTGATTGATCTAGTCACCTGTATTTGGATAAGACTTATATACATAGTATAGTCAGTTTAGAGTGACTATGTATTAAACCAATACACATAGATTGTTAGAACTTTACTGATATATTCAATACAATACTATAAAAATAATAATATATAATATAATGATAAAATGAAAGCATGAATTAAAACCTAAAAGGTTTTAATTCATATTGGGTTCACCAAAATGTATATAAATGGAAATGCCACTGATCTATTAATCAATCCTATCTCATAGAAAATAAATCCTACTTACACTTCTAATTGTTGATACATTATATATCCAGGGTCATGAACAATATGGATACACTAGAGATTAATAAAGGGATTTTTACCAAAATAACATTACTAGAGAGGGTTTAAAAGCCTCTAGTCAAGTAACACCATGAAATAACCCTAACTAGGTCCTATGTTTTCCTATTCACAAAGTATATACAAATCAAAGTAAAAATATAATATAGTGATCACAAAATCTTGTGGCATACAGTTTTGGAAATAAACATAAAAATTAAACATGCATAGGATAATCTTAATTAAGCTATGTATAGGTAAAACACTAATGCATGGGAGATAAGTAAAAATTCAAATCTATCCACTCTTACAAATCAAGAAAAAATTTAAGTATACTTACCTTTGAAGATGAACCTACTGAGCCTCAATCTCTCCCTTCGATAAGGTGCTTCACAAGAGGTTATTGTGGTATGTAAGGATAACAAGGATAAGTCAGCTCTAGGCTACACACATTCTCTATTCATCCAAAATACTTCTCTATAATACAACATTCATATCTCTAAAGAAAGTATTAAAACCCTAAGTAGTGCTCTTCAAGAAGAAGAAGAAGAAGAAGAAGAAGAAGACTTACATATATTCACTTAGAGATATTGAGACTCATTAGGTTCCTACAAGAGAGAAAGAATCAATAATTGATAAAGTTTGAAATTATTTTATATACACAATCAAAGTACATTTTAGTACATAGGCTCAGATTATAAAAATTAGACTCAAGTAAACACAATGGGAAAATAGTGACATAAATATTAGTATAATTGAATATAAATCAAAGTAAAAGGACACTATTGACCAAATTAGAATAATAACACCACATGGTGATACTATCAAAGATATGGTGCTACTATCTAGTAACCTCATTTTTAAAAAACCTATATTGACCAAAAAAGTATAATAGGTACAATATAAATTCACCTAGGTTCATTTATATATTTATCATTTTTACTTAGATTCATACCATTTTGCCTAGATTGGGGGCATTATGTATAACATTACCATTCCCATTCAATTCAAATACTTAGATATAGATTATTAAAACTCAGTCTAGAATCCATATGCTCAAATATCATATTTGGGGACATGTGCATGGCACATTGTTTCTATATGCTCACTTACACACTAGTTTATCATATGGAATAATAAATTCCATGTCATGATCTATACTAGATACATTAAAAATTATATTCTAGGTTACACACCAATTTCATGCCTTACTCTATTTATAGTGGGTGGCATTCTTGAGTATCCTAAGGATGCCTAATATACATGAGTGGATGTAGAGAAGACATTCCCAATTAGATGAAATTTTAGTTTTAGATAAATCTAATACACATGGGTAGGAAATGATGGAGTCATATCCTACTTGAGTTCTTGAGCCACTTATGTGTGAGGATTGGACACACCATTAGTCCAGTATAAGTTATTCACAAGTCATGATCCACCAAGCAGGGGTGGACAACAATGGAGGTAAAAAAAAATTAAGTTTTTGAGACACTCATACATGAGGATGGACAAATATATCATCTCATTCCAATATATTCACTGATTGATTGCTATATACATGCACACACATAGGTTGTCACTAAGTTTATGCCTTAGTTCATATACCCAATAAGGTATATTCATTCCTTTCCTCTCTCTTATCTCCTTACTCAATTTTACTTACATACTCAATTTTATTTTTGATTTTTATATCTCTTAAGAAAGGACTCATTTATGCACTTTTCACTTATAGGGCACACATTGGAATGTGCTTCATATACTTAGACCAAGCTTAATGGGAATCACCTCTTAGGTAAGTCTAGGTATGCTTTTTTAACCTTTATCCTTTTCATTTTGTTTTGTTTCATTTATAGAATAAAGGGGAGTATATGTAATCACATAAAACTATTATTTGTGTGCTAAGGTTGCTATTTGAGACTACATATACCTAACTTATCCATAAACCTATCATAAAGTCTATTTTCACACTTATCTAGCCTTCGTGTGGGCTATAATTATCCCTAGTCATTCCTAAAGAAGTCAGACCCTCATTCTTGAATCTTGTCCCTTCATGCCTAGTGCTCTACCACTTGGAGACTAGCACCATAATATTCTAATAGTTCCACATGGTGTTACTACCTTTTCCCTTTTCTTTTCACAAATAGGTATCTTTTCAAATTTGTGACCTCTTATGGTAGGCCTAAACCACTTTATCACCCACACAAGGACAATAATGGTATAAATACATGAGTTTTATCCCTCTAACCACTAGATGGAAATTAGATGTAAATTACATCTGCAAACTCATAACAAGTTGTGAATAATTAATGTTATCAATCCTTATTCTATGCTACTTCTACATACTACCATCTACAGAATTCCTAAGCTCAAATTACCTAGTTTTATAGTCTCAAGTAAATTCAAAGCACTCATGTCAACTATCATAATAAATTTAATTACACTTTAACCAACACTTTGGTTTGGATAATGGCATTGGGCTTGATCCCTCTTTAGATTATTGGTATGTAGGAAACTCTCATAATAATGAGGTGTTGAGGATGTCTAACCTACCCCATTAACAAATAAATTTTTTAGGTTGTATCAACTATATGCCCTAGGAACATGGAGGATTAGGGTTTGCTCATAAATTTAGTTAAAACAAGTCATATACAAGGTTTGAGAGCTTGTGCATGAAATAAAAAACCTCATATATCTTAACATGGGTGTACCTAGAAGCTTGAGATAGTCATGTATAGAGGATACTACTAATAAACAAAGACACTAATAACACATATCCAATTAGAGTGATACTCTTCAATTAACGTGATATTTTCTAGGAGAAATTTTTACATTAGGATCCTATTTATGACACTCAGACTAGCCTCTACCTTAGTTTTTAGATTCTAGGTCATCCATCTTAGTTGTTTTCTAGTTAAGTTCTTACACTATGTATTACTATTTTTATGAAGGTCAAAGTTAGTCAATTTTATAAAAAATTAGTGGTTGTATTTATTACATATTATTACCCCTATTT
This sequence comes from Torreya grandis, assembly GCA_037957365.1. Classification (NCBI taxonomy): domain Eukaryota; kingdom Viridiplantae; phylum Streptophyta; class Pinopsida; order Cupressales; family Taxaceae; genus Torreya; species Torreya grandis. Next base: position 609,263 of record JARHVA010007298.1, on the reverse strand, counting down.
TGTATACTTATCCATTTAACAGCATATGATTTACTTACACTAAGTCTAAAAAGGTTGAAATAGAATGAAACAAATGCCCATAATGATTATAACTATAATTTAGAAGTGGAAGCACACTCTTGAGACTGTCACATATGAAACTCTAGGGTCTAACCTCTAATGGAAGGTTAGAATTAGATGATCATTGATAAAAAAGGGTTGATTTTGTTATGTGATATTAATTCTATCCTTTATAGGTTTTAAATATCTATAACTTCCTGGATCCTTTCAAAAAAGGTGTATATATGTAAATGATCTTAGGATTGCTTCAAATAATTGATGGCATATTTATTTAATTTAATTTCCCTTTGACTTTTAGGTAAATTTACATCATCTATCAAGAGGCATAAAAGTGAGAAATATACTTGACAATTTATAGTTATACATTTTGAAGACATGAAATCAAGGATCCATGTAGTTATATCACTTTGTAATTGTAATATCACTCAAAGTGAGATACAAGGTTTTACCTTCTCTCCCTAGATAATCAAATAAAACTAAGTGAATTTATATTAGACCTTAATTTTATCATAAGTATCTAAAAATATAAATCCTTTTAATATATTAAAGTCTTGAAGAGAATTATTTAAATACTGATAATGCACCTAATATTTATGAAAATGCCTTGTCATTTTACTCCCTTATTCAAATGATATAAGAGAAATTTTAGATATACACATCTCAATTTAAAATTTAAAATCTATTTCAATGCTAGTTGTAGAAGAAAAAAGGAGAAAATTTAAATTAAGATCCACACATTGAAAATAGGATGGGGAAGGATAAAAGTACCCACACAAATAAAATGGACACAAAAGGTGGAGGGATGATTGTATCAAGGATATAATTTATAGACTGCTGATTTTGACTTAGGTGCAAAAAAGAAAGAGGAAGAATTTAAGAGACCTCCAATGTCATCCAAATTTGGATCTTTGAATAATGTGTCTAAAAATATAATTGTAGCTACACATGTTTTCTAGTTTAGGGTGAATTTTTTATTTTTAAAACAATATAATGTACTTTCTTTCTAATACATAAAAAAGTAGCTATAATTTAATGATTTATTTATTACACTTGATTACTATCAGTTACTTAATTAGTACATAAACTTCTCTTAATCTTTTTGTTCAAGTACCTTTGGTGTTCTTTTTACTTTTTAGGGTCTATTGTCTGATGGTATGAACTAAGCCTACCAATAAAGGGGTCCAACATGCAGAAAAAGTCACAACATGTAGGTATATAAATGTTCATTATTATTTGAGAGAGATAAATTCAAAATTTTATTGAGTGTTTATGCATGTACTAGACCCATGATGTGTGTACTTATATTTATCATTGCCTTATACTATGGTGGTTATGATTATTAATCAATTTGATCAATTGTGATGGCATGATGGCACTTTTGCTTTAAATATTGAATGAATCATTAGAGTGTCTAGTTTCACATAATGGATTTAGTCTCTAATGAGAATATAAAGGTAAAACAATACCCTTAACAACACATAATTACTCCTTGCATACTTATTAGTTGATGTCTTTTTTCCACTTGTAGTGTTGGTATATTATGAGTATTGGTTTAATGTTTAGTAAAATAAGCATCACTTGGTACAAACACATTATCGATAAAGTTATAAGTTTTCATTTTACATTACATGTCACATAAATTTCTCAGCATATAGTTGATTCTGAGATCACATCTTGGTCACACTTTGACTTTAGACATATTAATGATTATTGGGTTTTAGGTAAAAGCTATTTTGATGATTAGAATAGTGCCTCAAGTTCAAATGTTGATTTAGTAGAAAGGAGAAAAAGGAAATAAAAGAGAAGGAAATGTAATAAAATAAGATGAAGGATAAGTTAGGGTAGATCCCTATTACTCTTTAATTCTCTATTTTGATTTAACAATGAATGTTTTTTTAGATAAGGTAAAAAATGAGTTTTAAGGGATCCCATAACCCTTACATAAGTGACCAATACAAAAAAATACAACCATATAGGATAGAAAAGAACATGAAAGCCACCTAGAGTCAAAAAAATCCCACAAAATACTAGCCAAAAAGTAACAATAAACCCAACCCAAAATTAGTAATAAACCTATCCCAACAAAATAATAAAAAATATGAAAAATAAACCTTTCTTAGAAGTCTTCCATTTCCTCCTAAGTAGTACCCTTTTACCTATCATTATTTTTACTACTTTGCATAGTAGCATTATTAGTATCTACCTTATTTTTCAATTTCCTCTTATCAATTTAATAGGTCCTTCCATTATTGTAGAATTTTATGGATTTTATAGAGCTTCATCAACATAATACTCTTTATCCATATTCCTATTCTACACAGCCTCATTACACTTACTCTAAATTTACTTATGATTCTTTTATATAACTTATTCTTATTCGAGCACTGCCTCAAATTTACGATTGATCATGCTCACCAATTTATTCTATATTTCATCCAATATGTGCTTCCAACTCCCACTCTATATGGAATGACTTATTTGATAATATTGATCTCCTTCTTAATGTCTTAGATGCCCTTCCCTAGACCTTTAGACTCTCTTCTAGGTCCTTCAAAATTTCACCTCAAGTTAATACTATGATATTCCTCCCCAAATATTATTTCAACTTGCTCAACCTCCTTCCTACCATTCCTCAAGTGGGACATATTGGGGTCCTCACATCTCTTGCAACCCAACCACCAAAATCCTCTTTATCTTTTGAAATAGGGTTTGATTAATTTACATGATCATTTTTAATCTCTATAAGGGTTTCCATTTTGAAATTGGTATGTTATAGGTCCCCATTATCATCTGACATGAACATTCTTCTTCTAATATGAGGTGAAATATTCACCCTCTTGGTATGAATAAATTATCCAATAATCTTCTATGAGTCATTGGAATCCATTGGCTTTTTGGTCAAATATATAGACCCAAACTTTTATGTAACATTATGGCCATACTCATCCTGCATGGATACCCTATAATCCAAAAACATCTTGGTCTCCCTCACTAACTATTAGATGACCACCTGATGGATCATCGCATTTGAGATTTCATTATTGTAAGGCTCTATCATGCTCTCTAGCAACTAAAAAAAGAATAAAAATAGAATGAGATTGAAACTATTCTTAAAATTATTGATAAGAATAAAATGTTGGAGTGCACTAGTATTTTCTTCCCTTATAATGTTAGGTACATCATAACTTAGACACACACCTCCACCTAGGGTAAAGGTAGGATTTACCTCAATAATAATTTTTTAACTTTATTTGTGCCTTGTTGTGGTAAAAATTATTGATTATCTTGGCATATCAATACTTGTATTTGAAATCCTTAATGGGATTAGGGGATATTATAATCACATTCATAATTCTCTCCTCTGATACATTAATGATGCCTCCCCCCCCCATCTTAACTTCTCTATTCCTCAAGGCTCTGACAATCTTAACCAATAATTTAGGGTCATGGTTTGTAATTATTTTCATGCATACCATAAGACTCCATATAGAATATTTTAAATATGGTAAATATTTTGAAATATATGCATGAAATGGAATCCCACCCATTTTATTGGCCTTGAAAGTTATAATGGAGATAACCTAATGTGGCATTCTTATATATTGTAAAGTTTCAAACTTGGGATTAATGTGCAACTATAAAAGCATATTATGTTGACCTTGAGTCTCCAAAATGAGCCATACATACTACAATATAGATTAGTTACTTACCATCTTGTAACATTAATGATACACTCATTTAGGTTTAAGATATCCAACATGATAGGGGTTAAACACTAAACATTTGAATTTTTTTTAGAATATAGAATTTGAATGTAAAATAAAGTAAAATATAGAAAATTAAACTATTTATAATAGTAATTTTCAATAAAATATGTAAACCTATAACAAATTTTAATTGTGTTGATTATGTAGGCAAATTAATTATGTGTAACTTACTAGAAAGGTTTATGAAGTGTGTGCTTTCTTAAACATAATCCCACAATGCATTATAACATGGCCATGATAAGGTGGATATGGTATTATTTAGGCCTTTTATTTATTAATATAGCCACATATATGATAAATTTATGTTTATTTTTTCCTATGTACCTACACATGTTTGATGTGGTTGTCTAGTTACCTATAGGTACTAGTTTGTCATGTAAAAGAACATGTAATATAAAAACCTAGTTCTTACATAAACAAAATGGACATTAAATTAAAAAGGTATAATTATTAAATCATAATAAACAAGTTATCCTAAAAAAATATATCATAATTTAAGTGTTTCCTACATAGTATAAAAGGGCCTAAGGTCAATTTAGTTTTCTCTCCTAAAGTGAGTGTGTGAATCCTTATACTTGAAATATCTAGATTCAACTAGTAAATTGAAATGAATTATTTAAAATTAATACCCTTGAGATAAAATAAAATAACTTATAACTTGTTATAGTATTGTTAGAAATAATTAGAACTTAAATTTTTAATATTAGTGCCATTTTTCTCAATGTGTACTAAAATCGCTAAGTGACTTCTAAGTGTGTATTGAATGACCTTGATGTGTTTATATAATGGAAGATTTGAAATAATTACATTAATATAATTTTATAAAAGTTCATGAGGGATGACATGAAGTGTCTCAAATTTTAAAATTAACCATTATAGTGCAGGAGACAAGGCTTGACTAGTGTACAAGGTTGGGTTATGGCTATGTCTAACCTAGTGTTTTCCTTTCCCATAAGGACAAAGACTATTGGGATATGGCTAACATGAATTTATAAGTATAATAATGATGTATAAATGATATTTTTGGTATTTGAAAATATAGTAATCAAAATAGTGAAGGCTCTTATAGAGATTAAAATCGATCAAAATGGTGAATAGATCAAATAACATAAATATGTCAAGATTAAACATTTCCAATCACTTAATGATTAAATTTGAGTGTCTATGTTTACTCTCCATTTATTCTAGTGATGTAATGAAGTGAAATTAGTTGAGTAAAGGATATAAAAATATAAGTGCATATATACACATTATATTTTCATGTGAATATTAAACATGCAAGGTACCTCAATGTAAATCCTACAACAATGTCATTGAAAGTTTTTACTATCCATATTTTAAAATTTAAAACATGAAACTTAAAATTTTAAATTTGAGAAGGGATAAAGGAAACAATGCACTTGAGATAGTATGCAATCTAAATTCCATTTAACTTGAAAGTGGATAAGTGCATGCATCTTTTTTGAGGCATTTGGAGAAATTTTGAACCTATGGTGAATGGAGAGTGATCAAGCCCTAATTTAAAAACTAGTGAAATCCCTTTAGTTGTAAAGATTATATTTTCCAACTCTTATATGAATATGTCTAGTAATATATATAATAATTAAATTAGAAGAAGGGGTGGAACCAAAAAATGTGGATCACTACGGTGCAACCAAAGACATTGAGTGTCACTAGAATTTGACATGGCCCATTTTGAAAATGAGATGAATCAGACTACTGCAAATAGATATAGATTCTATTAGAAACATTTTTATCTTTGAAACTTTTAAATTTTAAAAAAGTGAAAACTAAAAATTCCCATGTAGAAACACTAATATGAGTGGATATTGTATCCCTTATATCTATTCTAAATTTATATATCTTACCAATTAAACTTGTAACTATTTGAAATTTGTAATGTGCACCTATTATTCACATTACCATGCATATGCATCAAGTATATGTCAACATGTACTTAGGTAACTATGGGAATGATTTCACATGCATGTCATATGATCCCATAATCTAATTTATTTAAACCATAATATAATTATAAAAACTATATATTTTCATAAATCTAAAATTTGTTGCTCATGAGGACTTCCCTTTTAAGATGAGGGATGTATCCTATATGTCACTAATCTCAAAATAATACTTATATAATATGTTCAATATGTAATAATATAGTAACATATGCTAATTTTTAATGTATTATACTATAATATTGAATATAACATGTAATTTCATATAAAACATGTATTAGATATATATAACATTGAAGCACCTAAGCAACATGTGCATGATATGTATCATGACACAGGTGTAAAAGTATAAAATATGAGGAATGTTTGATATGTGTCATAACACTATAGTAACAACCAATGATCACATAATTAATGTCACACAATCTCACATAATTTTCATAAAATTTCACATGTAAGGTCCTAAGGCCACATAAAAGGTACACATGAATGTTACACAAATAAGCGAAACTAAGGGCCACACTCAAATGTCATGATGATTCCATACAATAAAAAACATGTATGTGTTTCACACACAAGTCCAAGGGATAAACACAATAATAAATCAAGTCATATTGTATCATGTATAAAGTAATAATTTTGAAAAGAAGCATAGAGAAAATGAGAATAGTCTACATCAACCATATGTATCAATGCCATTATTAGTAAATAATATATTCATGTAACATAATGTCAAGTATGAGTGAATAGTAAAACCCTTGAATGGCATATATATATATATATATAATCATGGTAGATGTTATGGATAGATACAACATATTTAAGTGCTCATGGAGAATAAAGAGAGGTCCGCAACTTAGGAAGGATTCTAGGTGAAAAGGTAAGCCTGACATTAAAAAACCATATAATAGTATGCCTCATATCACACTCACATACCATATGAAAACTTAAATATGATATATAATTAACATTAAATAAATAATAGATGGAAATAATTAATGTAGAAACATAACATAATTATTTTGAGGTTCTAATTTTAATTTTTTTGAAAGGATTTTAATATTTTTATATATCTCCATATATGATTTTAATTTTAATTTTTTAAACATTTTAAATTTTACAATACTAAAATTTTAATAGTGATAATAATAAATGATTGAAAATTAAAATAAATGGGATGTCTTTTAAAAATACAGAACAAGGTGCCAAAGTATAGTGTAGCAAGAAGAGAGAAAACAATATGCCTCTAATGTATATGCAAAATAAGAGAAAAGTGATCATGTAAGTGTAATGAAAACCATAAAATGATAAATATGAAATGTTAAGCAATTAAACTACCATAATAAATTGGAATTGAAACCAAAATAAGATAGTTGGTTTGGATTATTTAAAGTAGTTTGGAAATGAAGAGGGAAAGTTCCCAAAGTGAAGATAAATCCAAGGGATATAATAAAGCTTTGAATTTGGGATATAATAATTAGAAAAACAATTAAGAGCAAAGAATTTATATATAAAGGAAAATATATAAATAACTAACCAAGAGATTTGGCACAACCATTGGGTTAGGAGGAAGCAGGAGGTTGTATCGAACCAAGGATCTCATCAAGAGGATGCAGATATGTATACCTAACTATATGTCTTGAAGGAATAATTTACTATGAAGATGAATTACTAACTATATATGTTTATAAATATATATATAAATCACATGATCTAATATAATGATATGAGTCATTAATCATATACCCATGTAAACTTGTATCCTCATGTGTAATAGGATAATATGTAACTACCTATACATGTGATAAAGCATTCTAAATAACCTATGGTGCCTTAGAAGATAAAGGCCTATTATTACGTGGAACTTCATGCTTATGATGATTTACCATTCTCTTTGTAACTAACTCACACTCATGTGTAACTGTAACATGCTCATAAATATATGGAAAAACTAAATCTTTAATATGATCAAGTGCAATTATATCATGCTAAAAAATAGTTAGACAAATTGATTCTATAATATTCCATTGAATAGTTTTGTAGACTATTTCATTACCATGCTTCTTAATGTATGTGCTAGCCAATTATTTTGTATAAAGAGTAAATATCATTGGTTCTAAAGGACATTCATATTAAATTCTTGGAATTTTAACTAGTTTAACCATGAATATATTTGAGACATTTATGTACTACAAAAGGGACTGCTCTAATATTTTATATCCAAGGGCATCATAATAACATATAAAATATCCAAGTTCTTGGTATAAATAAGAATGGGGTAGGCATTATGAGAGGTCCCACTTGTAAAGGTATTTATATATACCCAAGAGTATCTTATTTATGGCCTCAAATGCCTTGAAAATTCTAGAAGTATCTGTTGTGTCTAAAATTCCCACTTGTTATATAATTGGGGGACCCTTCCTTAAAAATATCCAAATGAAAGCTCTCAAATCCATTCTTTCATTCTAACCAAATTTTCCTAAACTATGTCTTTGAAATCCTATGTCACCTTGATTTCCCCAAATAATGGTAAACCTTGTTTATTTTATGACTAAGGTAAGCTTCTTTTTTTAAATATTTAGGGTGATAACCTTGAAGTTCAACTTTAAAAAGAAGTTCTTGGAGTCTCAATCCTTTCTTAGAGTAATAGGCTTAATGTCTTTCATAACAAATCAAATATTGAATGGTGGTCGAGTAAGTTATTAATTTATTAGAAGTCTTTTCTTTTTTACTTAGTCTCTTTTTCATATTTTACAGGAACAAATAGACCACTAGAAAAGAGCTACATGGTGGTTGTTAGAGATGATAGATCAACTAGTATTCAAGTTGATGGGTGTCATTATTACCCCTTCATTTAACCAACTTCTACTGGTGTTAGTTATTATCAGGGCAATGCCCAAGGCTATATGTAGTAAGGCACTTATTGGTTTTAGATTAACAATACTTATTTTATGGTTTTTTTGATATTATGCTAATCTATATCTATTTCTAAATCTTAAACTAATGTTAAAAGAAACCAATCTTATAGAAAATATAAACAAACTAGACTGTACTAAATTCAAGAATATGGAAACAATCACACTTTATTGCAAAATAAATTCACTCAAACTAAATTTAAAATCTACTCTTGAAAAACTAAAAATAATCTCAAATCACACTTGTAGAATCAAAGTTGTAGGAATTTAAAATAATAATTAAATGCTTATGTTGAACTAAAATTAACACGTTAATTATCTAATCTATCTTATAGGTTATCAATATTAATTAAACTAAAACACACACACACACACACACACACACACACACACACACACACACACACACACACACACACACACACACACACACACACACACACACACGCACATCTCAAATATTAATTAAAATAAATAATAAATAACTTTATAAATACTAAAATAAATATCCTATCTATTTGGGGAGTGGGCCTTTTCTAACCCTCAGATTTAGGTTTGAATCAACTTAGCCTTTAAATTTTACTTCAACACATGAATTGAGAAAGTAAACTACTGCAATTCTCTTTAAATTTCAAAAAATAACTAAAATTACACTATCTCTATATGTATTTGTATATCCTAGAATATCTTCTTATTTAAAATCAATCAAATTATTACCTGGATTATAGGGATAAATAGTTTATTTTTCATAGAATAAAAGGATACATCCAACATGGACCTTGAGGCACACCCCCTTCTCTCAAATGATAGTACTATGACATAAACCTTGAGGCACACCTTGCACCAACAATACTTCTATGACAAGTGGGGATTTGTCTAAGATCTAACAAGTTTTAAAATGATCTAGGGGAATCAATTGCTCAATGACTTTCACATCAAAAAATGCAAAAGAAAAGCATAGATTTTGGGTCTATTTCACTTGGCTTGTTGCAAAAAGGTGTAGTCCTTTTTACAACCACTACATCATGTTGTTCACTCAGTGTAGTGTGATGTCCAAAGTGCTACTACATCCCATGTGCAAATCCAAAGGAGCCAAATGAATTCAATGCCACGAGATGAAAACTTGGGTCAAAGATTTCCTAAATAACTTATGGGAAGTGATGAAGTCCCCCTCACAAGCCAAGATTCATAAAAATAAAGAAATCATGAAAATAGAAAGTCTTTAGGGTCATTTTTAAGGTCACCCAAACTTTGATGAGTTTTTGTGGAGTACTTTAGATGAATTTATTTCTAAGCCTTGGATTAGGATATTTGTAATAGGAATGGAACTTTTGATTCCAAGGGTTCCTTATAGGGGACAAATGGAAGAGCATACATGCAACATTCCTCTTTTTGCCAAACAAAGATTTGATTAAACAACTATTGAAAATAAAAATTTATAAGTGTGTTCAATTTTAAGATAAAAATGAAAGATTTGGTGGCATTTATTTGACCCCTTGGTCTTAGTTCTAAACTTTGAAAACATTGACCAAAACATCTAATCTCTTTGTTAAATACCAAAACAAAGTTCCTAATTGATTTTTAAGCATGCAAAGGTGATTTAAACATGTTTTGAACAAATATCAAGATTAGTCCTATAGAAAAATTATAATCATTTACTTTATCTTCAAATCTCTTTTTAGATTGAAATAATGAACTTTTAAAAAGTATCTCTCAGGTCTATGTTTTTGGAAAAACATAGTGACTGACGTCAATTATCCTGGCTAATCAAGATCTAACTGATGTTAGTTTTGGTAACCAATGTCAGTTAAGAAGGTAACCAATGTCGGTATTACTTACTGATGTTAGTTAGTGTAAAAACTATGGCAAACAAAAACAATAAAATCAAGTTAGAAAATCAATTTACAAGAGTTTCAAAGGCTCAAATAAATAGTTTAGAGTTGCAAAATGATCTCCTTCATGTGTGAGATGCATCTAGTCCCATCGAGAATGCCATTATGTGATATATAACTTTAACTCAAGATACCATGGTTAGTATGGTGTTAGTTCCAAAATGAAAACAAAATGAAATAAACACACTAATAACATAATATCTCTAGGCCTAGACACTAGGGAGATATTAGTTAACAAAAACAAATGACAAACACAACTAAAAAGTAAGGAATAAAACATAAGAATTACTTCACCTTCCTTGGATGTTGTAAATTCCTTTTTAGTGGTGGCTTGCTTGGCTTATGCTCATGAAGTCCTTGGAAATGGAAGCTTGACTACCTCCATCTCTCCTTGGCACCTTTGGCTTTGGCTTGGCTCGACTTGGAATCAATTTGGCATGGTAACATTAGTTGCATGAAGTTTTTAAAACCAATATTGCATTATAACCTTGGACATATTGAGATTTTTGAAGATATTTGAGGATAATAAATTTGCACCAAAATATCTTAGAAATGATGTTGTGAGGCCTCCTATTTATATATTTTTGCATTTGATTAGAATCAACCTCAACCATCCATCTCAAGATTGAGATGTGTGGTCGAGGATTAATTTAATTTTTAGAATTAAGTTTTCAATTATCCTCATCATGAAATTAGAAGAAGGGGAAATTAAGATGCATGGAGGGCATCATGGAAGGCATTGATGAGGCATGGGAGGCATGAATCTTGATATTTGTGGCATTTATGGCCTAGGGAGGTCTTCCCAAGAAATGAGGTCACTTGATGATGCATATATTCAATATTCATTTATAAAAAAAAGTATTCAAAAAGTTTCCATGGAATTTTTTATTAGGCCTTGATTTGGGTTAATTATCTCTTAAACATTATTAATCACTTTGTGCATAAATTACTCAAATTGATTAGAATGCCTTGTTATTGGTCTAAATTTTGACTAGATTGGAACTGGAAGTCACTATCAGATGCATTGGAACCATATTCCCATTTAGATTGTTACCAAAAACAAATAAGAAAGGCATGCATATTATGCAAAAGATTTGATAGGAAAAATCAATCCAAAGTACCTAGGTGTGAAATTGAAATTTTGACTCAGAATGATCTGATCAAAGTTAGCTAGCCCATAAATTGTATTACCCCATTTAGGGATACCCTAGCCAAAATTGGCACTTGAATATTTTAGTTTCAAAATCATTTAGCATGTTTCAATGTTTTTAGGCAAAATTGTGCATTTTGGGTGGAAATTGGTCAAAAACCTAATTGGAGGTTATCAGTGGCTAGATTTAGGTGTCTACACACATCATCTTCCCCCTTTGAAGGTTATACTTCCTCTTCATTCATTGGGTCCTTTCCTTTATCCATTACTTGTTGTGTGGAAGGAGTAATAATCTCATCAGGGATGATTTTATAGAAGTCATCATCAAAGTCATTTTATAGAGGAGTGTCCTCTTCCTCTCTGTTCTAGGTCTCACTAGTAGTGGTAGTGGTGTTTTGTCTCAAGTTGTATAGGGTTTCTATAGTATTGGTATCATCACTATCAAAAACTAAGATTAATTTCCTTCTTATCTTATGATGAGGAAGGGTTTTTATATTTTAGGTTTCTTGTGGTTTAAGTTAGGATGTAGGGTCTACAAAAGACTCATCTTAGATAACCTAAATAAGTTCTTGGATAGGAGCTACCTAAGGAATTGTTGATGGCTTCTGGTGGAAATTCTAAGTGTCAATTTTTTGTTTCTTGGCTCAGGTGGTGAGACTATATTAGAAGGACTTAGGATTTTTAATGGAGTAATTTTGATTGAGGATATTATACTACATGTGAATCTAGGGATAATTTATTTGGAATTGCTTCTATGTAGGGTTATAGAACTTGAAGCATGGATGTCTAAAGGGATCTACCTAATAGGTCTAGGTATTTTCTTTTCTTTCCTTCATGGAAGGTAGCCCAAGCTTCCATACCATCTTCCTTCTATAGAAAATGGTGCTAGATGATGAGTTGGATTAACCCATGGTGGTGGATGTTAGAGGGATTTTTAGAATATCTCATGGCTACAAAATAAATATATCCTTGGAGGAATGAAGGAAAATTAATTTAGTGTGGGGTTTACTGAGCACCATATTTTAGATGGATTAACATCCCTAATGCTATATAGCTTAATACACTATATTTCCATTCACATGTTAAATATTTTATGAGCCAAAAGGAAACCATCCTCCACGGTTCATGTAAATATTCTCTACTGGATCCCTTGGTTATTCATTTAAAATCCTTGACATAGACTGGTATTGATTCTACCTCACTAAATGAAGATCTCCCTGCTATTCATGCACCCTCATCTAGAACTCTTGATATCTCACTAAGAACTTGAGTGTAAAATGGCATCTAAACAACTCAAACTATAGAGAAGTTTGGTTTCAAATGGAGGATCAAATTAGTCACCAATACCTCATCATAACCCTAGAATTTGAGAAAAAATCTAAGCCATCTAGTTGTTACTAGTATCTACTTTACTAGTTCATCTTTCAATAGATCACTTGCATTTTTTGGTTCAGATTTCTTCTTTAGCCCCATATTGAGTTTGTAGTTTGCATAGGACATAATCAACCCTTTACTTTTTTCAAAATATAAAAACACTTTACTATAAAATTAATAAACAATAATAATATATATTTAGGGTTTTAGTTATGGATAAAACCTGAAGTGTGACAACTTAATTATGACAATGCCAATTCTAAATAATGATGGTGTATTTTTTCCTTTTTATGCTTTTTTATCTTATTCTACCATCAAATATTTTAAACCCTTGATTTTTTTTCATAAATTATATATGAATATAATGATGTGACATCATGAAGTACTTTCATGAATTGAAAGGACATTATCCATAGCTCATGTTTTAAGGCTCCAAAATATAAATTTTTGAAATGTTTTTTTTGACATCATGGAATATTCTCCTTATATCACCCTATGGAAAATTTATGCCAATGATTTTTAGAAAATGCATGAAAATTAGACATATAAAAATATAATTTATTAAAAAAGTAAATACTCTACCTTACAAATCATGATATTATCCTTATCTATCTTCCTTACCTATTCCTACATAGAAAATTACATGAATTAGATTATGAAAAATAGTAAAATAGATAATAAAATCAAATTTATTTCTTTGAAACAAATGGAATCAATCATGATTCTGAAGATTCTAAACTCCCTTTCTAATTTTTTTTACTTTTTTTTACCCTTGAGCAGCCATTTGTTGGTTTTTTTGGTCAAGGCTCTTTATTTAGTGCATGAACAACTAGCAAGCTGATTTTCTGAACATGACTATCAACAACATCCCAAAGGATTTTTATTGTAGATTTTTTTTTATAGAATAGGTGGATCCTCTCCCTTTATTCTGACCATTTTGTCTTCAACAATAAATTTCCATAGAAGAATTGAGTTCTTCCATGGTACTATAAACTCATTTTGTACTAACTAAATGAATTCTTCTTTATTGGAAGGTTTTTGATATAAATTTAACCAATGTATATTAAAAATAAGTGTTTTCTAATTTCCATTTATAGGAAATAACTATAATGAGCCATTATAAAAAAAATTTGCTCTCTAAAATGGTGCCGACCATCTGGTTCTTAGATTGCCTTTTAAATTTTAATATTTGGAATAATATAAGAGTGTCAAATCTCCTTCCTTGAATTATCTTTATTTGATATGCAATTCATGCATTTGCTTCTTCTGATACTACTTCATCTCTATTTTTTGCAAAGCTTCTATCCTCATCTAATCTAGCTCATTTAATTATAGCATTCTTTCTTATTATGCTTCATCCAAATTAATTCCTACTTCTAATGCAATCCTCAAAGTTTACATTTCAAACTTAATTTAAAGGAGAGGTTTCTTACCACATACCAATTTATGTGGTAAAAAACTAGTAATGGTCTTCCACATGGTGTTGTACTCCCAAACAACTTCTGGAATTTTGGTTACCCAATTCTTTCTACTATTTTTGACTATCTTGGTAAGGATATTCTCCAATTATCTATTATTAACTTCTACCTATCCATTTTCTTGAGGATGGTATGGATAATATTTTATGTGGTTAACTTGGTAGATCTTCATGAATACTTGGATCATATTGGACATGAACTGTGGCCCCCGATCAGATGTTATCTTCCTTGGTGTTCCAAAATGTTGCATGATATTAGAATAGAGGAATTTTGCTACCAATTTTTCTCTTTTAGAATAAAGAGCTTGTACTTTATCCCATTTGGTTACACAATCTATACATACCAAAAAGTATTCCTTTCCTTGTGATGGTTGATCTATGGGCCCAATAAAGTCCATACCCCACTTTTCAAAAATTTCTAGAACTACTTGTGGATGAAGAGGCATATCAAAAGATAATTTAGGTTTCCCCACTCTTTGACATGGATCACACTACCAAATATATGTCTTTACCTTCTTATGAAGAGTTGGATAAAAATATTTAACTCCAAGGATTACATTTACTATTATTTTAACTGAATAGTGTCTACCTCTAGGTTCATCATGACATGTACAAATGATGTTATACATTTCATTCTCCTTTACACATCTAAAAAAACATGATCAATTCCAAGTTTAAATAGTATACCATCAATCCATTTATAATAAGAACTAATTTTAATTAAACCTTTCTTTTCCTTTTTGGTAAATTGAAAAAGAAACTTCCCTGAAGCTAGAAAGTTTTATATATTAGCAAATCAAGGTGATTTTACTAAAATAATAAATAGTTATTCATTTGGAAAGTTATATTCTATAGGTTTTTCTTCATCTACATTATTTAATCTATAAAAAAAATCAGCAACCACATTGAATTTTCCTAGTTTATCAACAATTGTTATGTCAAATTCCTAGAACAATAAGAACCACCAAATAACTCTTCTTCCTACTATTAGATTAGTCATTAGATATCTGATAGCTACATGGTCAGTATATACTAAGATTTTGTAACTATTAATATAGTGTCTATAATTATTTATGGCATAAATTACAATAAGGAATTCCTTTTCAATGGTTGTTTAATTTCTTTCAGTTGAAGTTAAGCTCTTGCTTATGTAATGTATGGCATACATCTATCTATTTTCTTTATTTTTATAAAAATAATTACCATAATATGATTATATGCACTGATATAAATATGGAAGGGTTGTGGCAAATTAGGTCCTCTCAATACTGGTGGAATATTGAATTTTTCCTAATTGGTTTCAAATGCTTGTTGCCAAGCTAAATTCTAGACAAAGCCACTTTCCTTTGTAAGTAAAGCAGAAATTGGAGTAGCAATCTTACTAAAATATTATATGAACCTTCTATAGTATCATGCATGGCCTAATAAACACTTGATATTAGTTTTGTTTTGAGGAATAAGCAAGTTTGAAATGAATTCAATTTTCTTTGGATCTACTTGGATTCCTTTAATAAGAATATGGTATCCTAAAACTATACCTTATTCTACCATAATCAAACACTTTTCATGAATTTGAGACAAATGGTTATCCTCACATATTTTTATTCATTTTTTTAATATTGCTCATATTTCTCAAATAATTCTCCATGAATAGTAAAATCATCCATACAAACCTCTACATAGTCATTGGTCAAGTCTAAAAATATGGCTAGGACTACCCATTGGAAAGTGGTAGGTGCATTGTATAAACCAAAGGGAAATAATATATAGGAAAATATTCCCCATGGATAGGTGAATTTCATTTTTTCTTGGTCCTTAGGTACCACTTGTATCTATTTGTATCCACTTTCCTAGTCATGTTGTTAAGTACTTGATCAATGAAGGGTAGAGGGAAGTAATCTCTCATTATTGCCTTGTTTAAATCCCTATAATCTACACATACTTTCCATTTACCATTTTTATTGAGATAAATAACCAAGGAAAAGACCCATTAGCTGTCAAAAATAAGATAAATGAATCCTACTTTTAACAACTTTTCAATTTCACTTTTCATAATATCTCTCAAGGCAAGATTAATTATTATTTGAAGCTATCTTACTATCTTAATGTTTTCTATGTAAATGTGGTGTGTACATACACTTGGATGAATTCACTTCATGTCTTGATATTATCAAGCAAAATCTTGAATATGATCTTTGAGTACATCAAAAACTTTCATCTCCTGATCATTTGTCAACCAACTATTTATGTTGAGTGTCTTTCCTAATGCTACTATGATTTGTTTAGTGCTTAGATGGGAAGAACTCACTAATAAATGAGTTGAGAGGACAAGGATGTGGTATCCATGTATGAAATGCAATAACATATTTGACAAACTTATCTCTTATGGGAATAACTCCATCTAAAGGACAATGGAAGGCTGTTAAGAATGAGTATTGACCTTCATATGCCCATTGAATTACACTATTTTGAATGGTATTATGGTCATATATCATGTTAGAAGAGGTGGAAAATAATTAATGATTATAAGGATATGAATTAATATCATGAAAGGGTCTTTTACTCAAATCCATATCTAGTCTATTGCAATCCATAGCTAGACTATCAAGATCCATAGTTGGACTATCAAAATCTATAGCTAGATTTTCAAAATTTGTAGCAGTTCTAATACTTATTAATAACTCATATTCTACTTCATCTACATGCTTATTTAATGTAACCATATAAATAGAGGAGATACTATCACATTTTTCATCAGGTTGGTCAACCCACAACTATTTGATAGTATTGATTGATGGTTGAACAGGTGGATATAAAGAGATTCATTTTGCCTTAAGACAATCAAGATGGTCATATCTCCTAATTTATCAATAAATGTTATTATAGTTTCTAACCAAGATCTTCCTATGATCAATGGGTATCTAATTTGTTTAATCTTAGGTTGGAGGACAATAAAGTTAATAGGATATTCCTATGACTCTATATAAAATGTTATATCTTCAACGACACCTTCTGGTTTGGTAGTGGAGTGATCTGTCATTTGTAGGATTGTGGTAGTTGGTTGCATGTCCTTCAAAGAAATATTTTACATGGTTTCCATAGGCATTACAATAATAATAGATCTTACGTCTACTAATACATTTTGTATCTACTATTTTATAATCTTTACAGAAATGATAGGGATTCCTAGGTCTTCATATTTAGGCAAAATAAAATTTCATGCTAATAAATCAACAAGTTTACCATGTAACTATATGGTCTTAAGATATTGTCTTTTTATGCTAGGTGTATTAATACACAAACTTTTGATCACACTATTTACTTATAAAATGTCTCTAGTGGCTTATAATAATAAAATCTCTATGTTTAATTTTATGGGTTCTTAGATCAAGTCAAATTACTTGTTATTTTCCACTTAAATATTTTTAGAAAAGGAACAAATGGAGGAGTTATAATAACTTCCTTTATTTTTATAGTTTCCTCTTTGGACCCTTATTTCTCTATTTGAGTTTGTGGACTTATTTTCTCTTGTGGTAATTTTGTAATGATGATATGAGCTTCTTGTAATATTTTTCCTAATCTTAGATGAATGTTTGCATATTTAATAGATCTTACCCCTATTGTTTCACCTTGTTCATTTATAAAAGCTTGTCTATTTTTTTGATTTGATACTAGTTGAGCATGTAGCTAATGTTGGTTTACTTGTTCTATAGGGGCTACTTTATTTCCTTGAGGATACATTAATGTTGGTTATTGGTTTTGTTGTCAAGGATACCTTCTTTGTTATTGTTGGTTATAATTTGGACCAAAATTCCAATGTTGATCTATTCATGGCTACTGATGTCTTTGGGGTATCCATGATTGTTGAAAAGTTTGGGGCATCATCCACTATTGTGTCATCCATTATTGGGTACCCCAAGGTGGTACTACCCACATTTTTGAAGGTTCATTCCATTATGGAAAAGGAATTCTTGAACCAAACTATTGATTTTATTGAAAGGTATTTCCTTGTCTCTAGACATAGTTGATTTCTTCTATGGTTTGTGCCTTTTTTTGAACTGATTCTTGAGATTATGAATATGACTACAATTCTTTATGTAATGATCCTTAGCATCATAAATTCCATATATTTTAGTTTTATCTAAAGGATAGTCCCTAATTGCATATTTTAATCTGCACTTTAGACAATAGATCTCTAATGGTTTAGTATTAGATTTAACCTTAACTTGTAATCCATCCAATGTTGAATTTAATTTAACTAGTATGTCTATTTTGAATTTTTCTAGTTCTTATATGAGTTGGCTTACATCACTAGATTTTCCTAGTTTTGCTTTTTTACTACTAGATTTTGTTCTAGAATAGTTGGTACATAATCATGTGATTTCCTAGAAATCCAATTTAGTAATATCTCCCTTCCCCGTGAGATTAAAGGAAGCCCTAGAGGATTCATCCAATCCTTTAAGAAAAATATTTTAGATCACTTATTTAGGTAGTTCATAACCACATCTATTGAGGGAAGAAGCAAAATGATCTAAGTAATCCTCAAGGTTCTCATCTTCATTTTGTTTGATTTTCAAAAATTCCTCTTTCCTATCTTTAAACTTGTAGTAATATTTATATTTATCTAAGAACACTATTTCCATTTCTCTCCAAGTGTGAATAGATTTCCCTACTAGTCCCATGAACCACCTCTTTGCTCCTTCTTTTAGATTAGAAGGAAAGAGCTTCATCTTTTGGCTAGTTGAAGTGTAATCATAAGTTTGGCAGAGGACCTTAAACTCAAAAAGAAATTGATTTGGGTCTTCAGTGGACAAACCTTTTAAGGTAGGTAAATTGGATGGAGAAATATAATTCATTTTTGTTTAATCATCATCTTAAAAGATAATAGGATAAGATAAAGTCCTCTTATGAGTATTCTTGCAAGGACTGTCCACATGGCTTACATTTTCTCCCATCTCAAATAGAGTTCTATTGAGAGGAGGGGATTCTAGTTGTTCAATATCTACTATTTAAACTTTTGTAAAGAGATATTCTTCAGGTCCTTTAGAAATACTTATAAAAGATTCACTTGTTTCTTTTTTCAAGTTGTTTATTTATTTTGAAGCAACCTTGATTATTTCTTGTAAAGGATCAGAATATTTTAGAATAAACCTACCCTATGAATCCTATTGCCTACTCATATACTTGTTTTTGACAAGAGAATGGTTTTATTTTGCTTTTTTAAAATGTTATCTTGAGTGTTTACCTTACTAACACTCAAAAAAGTCCCTGATAATAGTGTCAAAAATGATGGGTATCATTATTACCCCTTCATTTAACTAACTTTTGTTGTGTCATTTCTTACCAAGGTAGTGTCCAAGGCTATCTATAGTAAGGCACTTATTGGTTTTAGGTTAAAAATACTTGTTTTATATATTTTTTGATGTTGTGATAATCTATGTCTATTTATAAATCCTAAACTAATTTTGAAAGAAAATAATCTTGTAGAAAACATAAAAAAACCAAATTGTATTGAACTGAAGAATTTGGAAATAATCACACTTTGTTTCAAAATAAACTCACTCAAACTAAGTTTCAAATCCACACTTGAAAAAATAAAAATAATGTCAAATCACACTTGCAAAATCAAATTTATAGAAATTTAAAAGAATAATTAAATGCTTATTCTAAATTGAAAGTAACACATCAATTATCCAATCTATCCTATAGATTATCAATCTTAATTATACTAGCATATATATATATATATATATATATATATATATATATATCTAAAATCTTAATTAAAATAAATAATAAATAACTTTATACATACTAAAATAAATCTCCTGTCTGTTTGGGGAGTGGGACCTTGCTCACCCTCAGATTCAAGTTTGAATCAACTTAGCCTTAGGATGCTACTTCAACACATGAATTAAGAAAGTAAACTACTGCAATGTTCTTTGTATTTTATAAAATAACCAAAATTACAATATCTCTATTTGTATGTGTATATCCTAGATTCAACATAGATATATCATTTTTATTCTATGCAAAATAAAAATTTTATCCATAAAATCTAGGTAATAACTTGACTAATTTGAAATAAGAAGATATTCTAGATAGATTGGGTGATATAGATAAAATAGAAGGATGTTGCAATGAGATATTCAATGAATCAAAATATTCTTATGAGATAAAAAATACCATGCCTAAATATATCTAGTGACCAAATATATACATATATGATATTCATATCTTCTATCTTTAGAGTTGTAGCCTAGAACAATAACTTTTAAAACTAGAAGACTAAACCAAAATAGGAAACTATTTATATACATGAACAGAAATAAAAATGTCAAAAGGCGTCTTTCATATTATCATGAAGAAGGTGGAAAGGCTATATTAACCCTTTATAACATGTTATGATCAATTCTAGAGTAAATTGGGTCAATCTATAGTAAAATTATTCAAATTTGTAGATTACAAGTGAAATCTATAGTTGACTGATGTAATCCATAGTAAGCTAGAAGAATATGTAGTTGATTGATAAAATATATATCAAGCTTAAAAATCCATATCTAAGCTTTAGATGATTAGTTATATGTCTTGGATCATCCTTATCTTAATGAAATCTTGTTAAAATTCTTATTAGATGCTACTATTTCTTGTACATATCAAAATGTGAAGCCTAAATCATGTAAATGGTCATAACATAATGCAAAGAAGATTGAATTAGACTTACATGAATTTATATAGATAAAATTATTTATTTCCTACTTTGTACTAGTTATAAATACTAATATTACATGTAATGATCAACCATTTGACATATTTAAGGTCAAAATATAGAAATAATGAGTCATTTTATGGACTCATCACAAGTCCTATCATATATTTCATAGCTAAAACGATCTCAACACATTTATAGGATACCAAATCACTTGATGTTAGATCAAATAGTCTCTTAGTCTTGTTAGAGATGTCAGAGCCTAGGGGAGGCCAACCCTTTTAAAGGATACCATGTTATTCAATGTCAGATTAGCTAGTCTCCTAATCCTATTAGTGATTTCAGAGCCTAGGGGAACTTAACCCACTCCAAGGATATCACATCACTTTATGTAAGATTGGCCAATCTCTTGATCTAATTATATATGTCAAATCTTGGGAGAGCCTAGCCCAGTTAGAGGGTGTTAGGTCACCCAATGTGAGATCAACTAATCTCTTGGTCCCATCAGACATGTTAGAGCCTAGGGGATGTTAACCCAATTAAAGGATTCCATGTCACCCAATTTTATATTAACCAATCTCCTATCATATTAGAGATATTATATCCCAAGGGAGACTAGCCCATTTAGAGGATGCCACATTGCCCAATGTTAGAGTGACTAGTCTCTTAATCTTGTTAAAGATGTCAAAGACCAACGGAGCCCAAACCACTAAGAACATGCCACATAAAAAAAATAATAATATGAGAAGATGAGCACCTAGGGCCCCAAGATGGTCATAGTGAAGTAGGGATGGAGCCTAAAGATTAATCATAGGGTTTTACATGTCATTAAATGACACCTGACCCCTCCTAAGGATATGACATCAAGTACTAGGCTTTGTTTAGTTATCAATCATTAAAATGAGAAATTAGAGGTGGATGACTATATTCATATAAAATGTGAAAATTGGTAAATTAAGTGTGGCTTATGACACCCAACCCATAGGTCCCTCTTATTTGTTCTCATGACCCTCCTAGGCACTTTTTCACTGATTCCCAATCATTTTCTACCTTCTAAATAGTGATTCCACTTCCTCAAAGTATATTTTCCCTTTAAAAATCTATCCCCAAAATTACCATACCCTCAAGACAATAGCACCCAACTTGGACTATAGTGCCAGACCCTAGGGTGACCATTTATGATGCTCCTGTCTAAGTGTAGTTTTAACTCCAATGGTAATTTATTTTTGGTTCCTATTCCTCTTCTTTTTGACCTAAAAAAAATACATTCAACCCATGACCAATATATATCTATAAAATCCAATTCAAAGTTCATTTAGAGGTTGTTATCAAATATCACAAAGCAATCAAGAATACAAGTAAAACCATTGATTCAAACTTCCCTATTCTCTGCATACACCCATCCAATACATATAGAAGCACATCAAAATCCTTACACGAATCCCTAGCCACCTTAATCACACCCAATTTTATCATTTTGTATCTTAATACATATAATTTCATAAAACACATTAAGTGGGAAAACTACATATGGCTTGGTCCCTCTTTAGAGGATTGGTATGTAGGGAGTGTGCCCACACAAGGGATGTGGATACACATTTATTACATCTTATATACACTAAATACCCCCCCCTCTTTCTCAAATTTTGTCAAATCCTCATGTAGTCTAGGGTTTAAAGACTAAATCAACTCTATAGGGAGTTTTCTAGACATCCAACATCAAAAATTTCATAAGTAGGCTCACACAGAGATAGTAGACAAAACCCAAAAAGATGACGTCTCCTAAACAACATACTTTGAAGAGGACTATAGCACTAGACCCTAGGGTGCCATATTTTGGTGCTCCTATCCTTTCATGAAACAAAGGTCATATCCTAATTTGTAACACTGTCCTAGTCTTGTATAATAAATTTTAGACCCTATCTTAGCTATCTCAATCTATTTCCAACCAAGTCTTATTTTCTCCACATCTATTACTATTTTCTAGAAAGGTTTAAATTGTAATTAAATTATACAAATCAATATATTAATTATTGAGATATTATTTACTGATTTAATTAACTTAGACCCTAAACTAAATTAGGAATAGGACTCTAATATTCCCAAAATAGTTAAATCATTTGGTGAACCTAACTTAGTTCATTTACACATAAAACCCCTAAAAACCTTAGGGTAAAGTCCTTGCTAATTTTGATAATAATTTTATATTTTTTTTCCTATATAATTCAATCACAAATTCACATTAAATATTAAAATTCCTTAGTAATTTTTTTAAAAAAATTACTTAAAACCCTAGTTGAATTTACTAGGTCCTTTTATGCACAAAAACCTTAGAAACCATAATTATTTCTAATTTTAGAAATATTTTCTGATTTTGTTTACTTTCATATTTAAATCAAAAATTTACTTTAATTTTTGAAATTTTGTATTAATTTTTGAAAAATATTTTTCTTTCAAACCCTAGTTACACATACTAGGTCCTTTCAAATCAAGAAATTTCTAATAATTTTCTAATTTTTTACCTACATACTTCAATACAAAATTCACATTAAATTTTAAAATTCTTCATTAATTTTAGAATATACCATTTTTAAAATGCTAGTTGCATATACTAGGTCTCATTTTTGTTGAGGTATCAACTTACATGTTTGAGAGTTTTGTATCCTTTTTATGCATATTCTAATCTATTATTTAGATTACATTTGTTTAATTGTTTCTTCCATTGTTCAAGTTGTTTTCCTTATGCCACCTAAGCTCCTTACATCTCTTCCTTTGAGATGAAGTGGAAGACATAGTGGTAACCCTCTTAAACTCAGCTAGATTCCTTCAACCTGACCATATATCATGGATAAACAACCAACTCAAGTTCATATTATAGATCGTACACATCTAGATTACACAAATTTCCTTAAGGATAATTTTGATAATGAGCAATATGAGAATAACAATGATGATACAAACATTGATGTTCATGATCCACCACATTAGAATCTTGATCCACTTCTACCTATTTTTGATAATGAAGTTGTCCTTAATAAACATTTGATCCTACAATGTTTTTGAGAAAGACTTAGGGACCGGCCTCAAGATCATACTCCTATTTTAAAATACATCATGGAAATAAAAAAGGATAAACAAGTTGAGTCTTCCATTCCTTTAGAGAAACTAGTTGCATATGACACTATGGGGGCAACTATGTCTCAACAACCCCCTATAGTAGCCCAACCTACCTATTTTCCACCACTAGTTACAAATAGTACATCTTTGTCTCCTGATGTGGCAACCCTTGTACAAGAGATAAAATCTCTTTAATCCAAGATGATACATCTTTATCAAGTTGCTTCTAGACTTACATAGGCCTTGTATTTTTTTTTAATACTTCATACACTATTAGCACATCATATTACTTTTACATCCTTTCCATTAGGTTTTGTTCAACCCAAGCTAACTTTATATGATGAAAAGGTTGGTCTAGATACCCACTTGAGATATTTTCATACATCATGATTGGACTATGTGCTAAATGACTGGCTACTAACCAACATATTTCCATGGAGTTTAAAGGATTATGATTTATAATGATTAGATAGTCTACAAAATTAGTCAATTGACACATTCAATATTTTAGCTAACATGTTCCTAGCTCATTTCAACATTAAAATTAGTGATAAGGTTTTCTATGCCCAAGTTGCAAAATAGAAACAAAGGTCAAATGAGCCTCTTATAGATTATGTTCTCTAATATAAGACTATCTTGGCTAAGATGACTAGCCCCATGGTCGATCAAGAGTTACAAGATCTCTTCAAAAAGAGCCTTCTACCAGTTTTGCATGAATCAATCATTTTCTAAAGGTTCTCTTCCTTCACTGAGTTATGTCATACACTAAAGGAAAGGGAAGTCAAATTAATTTCAATGGGCAAACTCAAGTACATGAGCATATTAGAAACAACAAACATGAATAACAACAAAGTCCCATATAAAGTAAAGGTGAATGATAACAAGAGTCAAAATCATCTTATAATTAATGTGGCTTTAAAACCCCCTCAGTGAGTGATTTTATCATCACCTCCTCAATAAATTTTTTTCAATCTACTAGTATCTCTAGCTAGAGTTTTATAGTAGATTTTAAAATGTAATATCATATATCTTCTTCATATTTAGGAAGTTGATCCAACAAATCCTCCTCTACAAGGACATGATCATAATGCATTTTATGATTTTCACAAGGCACTAGGCCATGCAACAAATAGATGCATCAGTTTGAAACACAAGATATAGGACTTGATAGATGGTAATGTTATTTATCTTGGAAATTTAGTTGAGCCTCCTTAGGTAAATAAAACACAAGATAAAACTTTGAAAAACTTCTCATATCCTTTCCCATAGCATTCTAAACAAGAGATAGGGGATACATCAAGTGTTCAACATGCATATCCTCCACCAAATACCTATCAAACACCTTCAGTTGAGTCACATCCTTCAAGTAACATAATTAATGTGTATAATTCCAAAGTTTCAACTAGACCTCCCATTTCCTTCTCAAAGTAGGAGATCATTAATGATGATTCAGATTATCATTCACTCTTTATCAGAGCTTACATTCATAATCATCCTATTCATAGTGTTCTCATAGACAATGGATCTAGTTTGCACTATGACATTACTACAACATTTTGGATATTCAAAGCATGATATTAACTTGAAAAACATAGCTATAAATGGATTCAATGGGCACATATAGAGTTCATTGCAGGAGATTATACTTGATCTATAAGTTATTCCAACACATGTGGCCACACCATTTACTATTGTTCCTAGTGCAAAAGTTTTTGATAAGTTACTTAGTTGACCATGGATTTAGAAACTTCAAAAAATACCTTCTATAGTTCATAGATTCATTAAATTAATTCACACTAATGAAGTTATTATATTTGGTGGAGTTTCATATGAGTTATCACTCCCCACTTCAAATCCATCTATAATTTTATAGTCACCAGTTTCAGTTCTACCACCAATTTCAATTTCTCCACCAATTTTAGTTCTTCCTCCAATTTATATTTAGACACATTTGAGGTCTCTATCACAAGCATAGATATTTCATACACTTCCATAGAGGTCTCCTTTAGATCAATCATAGTTTTAGAATTATAGATTGCTTCTAGCTATAGTTTTTACACCCAAGGTAGTATTATTGTGGTCTCATGCATCTACACATAGATCACATGTTCATAAAGATTATCCTAGTAGTAGATGGGTCCCAAAGATCCCTAAAGTTTCATCCACTTCTTATAGTTATAGGGGGATCCCATAGTTTGTTTATACTTCAAAGATTTTAGAGCATTCATAATATATACATCTTTTAGATTCATAGTCTTAGCCCTTCCATCATGCTTCATGACTATGCATGATTCCTCTCATTGATATAGGACACCATGATAGGGAGTTTCCCATGAGACTCATTGGTTAGTATCATCTCACCTCAGCCTTACTTTTACATAGTTTCTTTTTTACTTTCTTGTACATAGTTTCTTAGTTTTTCTTGTAAATAGTATTTTTATGAGTGATTGTACATATATCAAAATACCAAAAATAATACAAAATCTCAAAATAAAAAAACATACAAAAAATTCAAAAAACATTTTAATTATATGCATTATCCATGCTTTACATTTCTACTACCATGCTAGACTTACATGCTCTATGTTATGCTATTATTTGTCAATATATCTACATTATTATGATTCACTTGATCTTATTTGAGTGTGTGCAGTAACTTCTATATCCATGATTTCTTCACTCTACCCATTGAGGGGGTATCTTACTTCATACATTTGAGACACATATCAATATATCTGCTCATTGGGGACATTTTCTACATGACTACACCATCCAAGTTATGTTATTCTAACACTACATACTCTAGTTATCATGATGATGTACATTACTTACTATCTTACATAGATTACTATATCAACACTCACTAGTATATAACACTTATGTATTTCTTAGCATATACCTAGTATTGTACTACATGCCTTGCATACTTTCACTTCTTTCCTTGATTACTTAGATGTGATTGTATTTCTAGTATATTACATGATTTCCTTTCTTGATTTGCATAGCTAGATGTGATTACATTTCTTATTTCCTACTTAATTTCTTATATCTGCCTTAGTACATTTTCCAATGTCCTTTGATTATATTCTTGTGTGTGCCTTAGAACATTTCTCAATGTTCTTTTCTTGTATTCTTATATGTGTTTTTGATCCTTGTTCCAACCTTGCTTGTTTTAATTATATGTGTATATGGTATTTGAACATGCCTTGTATGCTTGCTTTCTAGTTTGAGTGGCATGTGCCCATGTCCCTTATTTTTTTTGCCCCTTGGCCACTCTTGTATGCTTCTTGCTTCTTTCCTTACATGCTTATTGCTTGATTTGCTTCTCAGTTATTTGCAATGCTATGATCCACATCATGTATTATCTTGATTTCTTGGATGCCATGATGGACATCATATTCCATCACTCCATAAAAAATAACAACTAACCAAAATTCTAGTTCCATTTCACTATATTGAACATGCTATTACATTATTATATCTATCTAGGCATACCCTTACTGCTCTAATAATCTCCATTTTAAACCATTCTATATCATGAGATATCTTTTTGATTATCATTGTTATGTCATGTATTTTCATAGAATAACACACTTGCAGGGCTCTTTATTCTAATTATAGTCATTATAGGTTATTAATTCCTACCCTCAAAAGAGGGGACAATAAATATTGTTTTTTTTAATAAAGATCAAAGCTCCTATTGATAAAAAAATAAGCATTTAGAACACTCAGAATAGTAACCAAATTTCAAACTAGGTAAAACAAACTAGGCAAATAGTGACAATTATAGAATAGTCATCAAAATCATCTCAAGACAAAAGTTCTAATATTAGACTATAGTGATAAACAATAGGATGTTCATTTTTGGTGCTCTTATCCAAACATAAAAAAACTAGATTTTCCAAAATTAGGTAGAAAGGTAAGCTTAGATACAGTTTTGTACATTAAGACTAGTTTAGATTCAGTAGTTTTAATACATTTTTTATTATAAAATCTAGATATATGGGGAATCATGCATATAATGATGGCTCTCACTTCCATTTTTAGATTAGGAAGTTGAAAAAACTTCCAAATCAGAATCCATGTTTCAAACACTAGTGATTGGGATTAATATGCATGACATATTTGACTTCTTTTCTTTCTAAGTTTAGTATATTACCCAAGTGTTGTCATTAGTTATGTGCCTTAATCCATCTATAGGTGGTTGGAATCATTTAAAAGTGGATTTCATATAAGCCTAACCTCGATTATTTTTGAATGGCTTTCACATAACTTGAGTATGGCTTATGACACCCAACCCATAGGTCTATCTTGCTTGCTCTCATGACCCTCCTAAGCACTTTTTCATTGATTACCAATCATCCATAGATTTTTAGATAGTGATTCCACTTCCTCTAGGAATCTTTTCCCATGATAAATCCATCCCCTTAGATATCTTACCCTCAAGACAATAGCACCCAACTTGGACTATAACACTAAACTCTATGGTGTCTATTTTAAGCTTTCTTATCCAAGTGCATTTTTAGTTCTAACGGTCATTTCCTTCTAGTTCACATCCCTCTTATTGTCAAAATAACACAAATACATTTGACCCATTACCAATATATCTCTATAAAATCCCATTCAAAGCTCATTTATAAAGGGTTGGCATATATCACAAAGCAATCAAGAATACAAATAATACCATTAAGGAAAGCTTCCCTATTCTCTATATACAACCATCCAATACAACTATAAACACATAAAACTCCTTACACTAGTCCCTACCCACCTCAAAAATACCCAATTTTAGCATTTTTCATCTTCATACACACAATTGCACAAATCACATTAAGTGGGAGAACTAGATATGGCTTGATCCCTCTTTGAAGTATTGGTATGTAGGTAGCATACCCACACAAAGGGTGTGGATACACATTCAGTGTATCTTAAACACACTAACTTCCCCTCCCCCCTCTTTGTCAAATATTGTTAAAGCATCATGGATTCTAGGGTTTGAAGACTAAATCAGCTCTATAGGGAGTTCTATAGACATCAAACATCTAAAATTTCATAGGCAGGCTCACATAGAGACAATGGGCAAAACCTAAAAAGCTTATGTCTCTTAGAAAATAGTGTCAAAAGAGGACTATAACACTAGACCCCAAGGTGTCTTATTTCAGTGCTTCTATCCTTTCACAAAATTAAGGTTAGAACCTAATTTGTGATATTATCTCAGTCCTACATAGTGAATTTCACACCTTGTCTCAGTCATTTTCTAGCTAAGTCTTATTTTATACATGTCTATTACTATTTTTTAGAAAGGTTTAAATTGTAATTAAATTATACAAATTAGTAGATTAATTATTGTAATATTATTTACTAATTTAATTAACTCAGACCCTTAACTAAATTAGGAATAACACTCTAATATACCCAAAATAATTAAATCAATGACACATGGCATAAGGCATTAAATAATTGGGAGGCCTAGAGAAGATGTGAAAACATGTATACCATGTGATGGGAATTAATGAAATAGTAATTTGGGCTCGATTGGATAATTTTAAAACATTATATATCCATTTCTAAATTTGGTTGGTGGTGCATGATCATGAGCTGCAAATTTAACTCTAGATTGGGAAATAAAGAGAGGAGATCAAGTCATTAGAACAAATTTGAATCCATATTAAGTGATCCACCAAACACTAGTAATACATGGGGATGAATTTATGATTTTATAAATATCCTAATGAAGACTCATTTCTAGTTATCACTATATACCCTCAGATGAAAATCAACTCCTTATTTTCTAATTCATGTCATGTATCCCCCATGTTTTTTTACCTACACTAAATAATTTTTATTTGCCTCCATCTTGTTATAATGGATGCATCCTCCTCAAATTCCAAGGTTGAATCTAATTATAGGGATACCCTATTCCTAGAAGGCTTGACCCAATTTAAGTGTTATAATGACATGTTCAAAATTATCAAACAGGCACCCAAGGACTTGAACTCCAATAATACTAAATATGCCCTTTGGGATTATAAGAAATGCAATTTTCATAGGGCCTTGATCAAACTTGAGATGTTCCTCTACACTAACTCATTAAAAAACTTACTTCTTATCACTAGGAAAATATAGGATGGAGTCCATAACTAGGTCTACTTGGCTAACTCCCAACACTAGATTGATGACATCTTTGGGAACACCTATAAATCATATTACTCTCTCCTAGATTTCACCTTTTCATATGATGATATAGTGGTGAAAACTTAGACTTGTACCATCCAAATTTATGAGATCCTATAGGATTTCATTGACAATCTAGATGCGAAATGAGTGATTAGGGTGGACATCAACATATATATAGTTTATACCTGAGGAGGTCTAAGTGGGTATGATTCTATTAAAATGATTTATTGGTCCTCAAGACTACCTACATGTTAATGAATTATGGGTGCCTTTCCACATGATTCTCACTAGTTCTAATGTTCCAGACATGGGATCATTGATCAACTTCAAGTTAGTCAATGCCATAATAGATGCTCAAGCAAGGGAAATTTATATATGATGAGTTATCTCATATATGTATATGTGGTCTATTTAATGCTTAAACTTAATCTATATGATTTTCTTATATGGATTCAAGGGGGTTCAATAGTCCATATAGTCTTTTATAATCTATATATCCACTAGTACATGAACCATATTCTGGATATCTATGATCACTTCTACCTAGTGGTGTATAATGTGATCAATAAGGCCCCAATGCCACATTTATTGTAGGAAATTAGAGACTCTATTTAATCCATTAGTGACTACCAGTACTACCAAGAGGACATCATGATTCAATTCATTAGTGTTCTCAAGTATCCCCTCTGCCTACCATAATTCATCTTAGATCATATGATAGAGCAAGATATCTCATACTAGCTGGTGGAAGGAGTTTTTAGATTTTGCATAAGTTGGTAGTAGAATGCATGCCCAACCCACATAATATCCATTTATAACCATATTTACAAGGCCTTCCATCCTTTCTATAAAATGGTGATTAGGTAGGATTCCTTCATCTATGGAGAGATGATATCAAACATTGGGACCCTAAGGGCATGGTTAGGGCTCATGTGACAAGGTATTCAAGTCACCTTAATATAAATTATGACCATCTATCATACTATCATGATGAGTTGTACATGAACACTATGAATTACTAAAATATTATTGATCAAATTATATATTGAAAGAATAATAGAAATCAAGTCTATTCAACCCTAACTATGTCCCCTGTAACACCTTCTCATTCCATACAGGCTATCAACTTGACTCCTATAATTTCTTAGAGGATTTTATAGGGTATTTTTCCACCTTCTCCCCTATGAGCACTTGTTCTTTGTTCCCTAGATCTACCTCTAAATCCTTGTGCCTTAGTGACACATTTTTCTCTTCTAATATATCCAACTCATCATGCCCCAGTTCCACCTTTTCATTCTCTAATAGTTCCAATAATCTAGCCCTAGATAAGCTAGATCCACATAAATCAACATCAAGCAACCTAAGCATATGTGGATCAACTACTAGTAACTTGACCCTAGGCTACATAGAGCTTAAGGTTTGATGTCAGAAGCATCCTAGAGGAAAGAATATATCATAAATATTAGGAATCACCTATGCAAGTTCCTCCCCTCACTCTTGCTACTTTTCATCTCCCTCTCATGGTGCAACTCAGTTCTACTCCCTTCCAAAAGATACTCAGGTGGTGCCTCCTCTTTTATTTATTAGGATAAATTCATTTTTGACCCATGTACCCTTTTATTTGGTCCTCCCAACATTCCTTACCTTTTTTTCCTTCTACCCTATTCATTATACAACCCATAACCTCCTTGGTATCTCCACTAGGCATGCCTCAAATTCAAGCACTTATAGGTACACCTCCATTAGTAATCATAGTTACAACCTTTGAGAATGCATTTAAAGTGGTTAGAACCATCTAGACACCCCTTTGGTCATCCTAGTACCTCCTTTGGAAATTCATCAGCCTCCATATTTAACCCCTATGACTCGTATTCTTTCTAGTCTTTCTATGACAACATCTAGGGCTAACCCAAGTAAGAGACCCAAGAAGAATCAGAAGTTCACTCATACTCAAGATTTAGTCTAGGTACCTTCCTCCCTATCTTATCCTACTCTACCAGCATCTATAGTTCCTCCACTACCATCTATGTCAACTCCATGCATTAATCCCTTCCACCTCTTTCTATCACCCTGGGCACCTAGGTGTTTGGTTTTAATCAACCAATCTATTCCCATTTGATGAAAACCCCCATCTTGGGATTCATTTCCCACTAGGTGGGCATGACTTAGGACTAGTGGTAGACATATATGTTCTTGTTGGCCTCCCCAATCATCTTTCCCCTGTTGTTCCCATGTTCCCTCATCCTTCACTAATTTCCTAATTAACACATTATACTTCTTCCATCTCCCCTCCATTATATCCTCTACCCATCATAACCATATATAACACTTCCCCAAAACCTCACAAAACCTAAAATATTTTACCAAGGTCATAAGCACTAGAGAGGACAATCTAGGGTGACCCATACATGTAGTGGAGTTTTAACTATACCATAGGGAGTATGAAGAGGACCCTCACATACAAATTTATTGAAGAAGGTGTTATCACTTGGATTCATACCCTTGAGGAGATGTTCATCTCTCCTCAACCAAGTGGTATAATAGAGTCATCTCTCTTTCTGTGGGTGACAATTTTGTTGAGATGAATATTTAGATAAGGGGATAGCTCCCCTTGATGCACCTTTAAAACTCTCTCTCTAACCTATCAAATGTGTATGAAAAGGGTTAAGGAAAACAAATAAGAAATAAAGAGGTGATGAACTAGTGTCTAATGTCCTCCTAATTGATTGAAATCACTACTTAAAGACAAATAATGTGTTTCTCACACAAGACTCATAACTCAAGATTCATTACTACATCAATGTTTCATATCCTAGATTTAAGAAGGTATATGAATCTTAAGAATGGAATGAATGATTAAAATGAGGGATACAATCATGAAACCATTCTAGGATGTCTCTACACTTATAAAAGAATACTAGAAAAGACTTTCAACAATCTCCTTTCTACAAATTGGTAGACCATCAAAAGTACAAGCTAGAAAAGACAAATTTTCACTAGACTAGGCCAAAAAGATTCGAGTCATTACTCAATATTATAACATATGTATGTTAACAACACTTGTATATTTATTCAAGAGTTCTTAAAGTACAAATTTGGATATATTTTTCCTAATAACTAGTAGAGGCTCCTCAAAGAGCTGAAAGAATGCATATATATAGCTCTTGAGAGAGGAATCAAATAAAGGAAATCCAAAGGTCACTCAAACATGTGTCACTTGGAGAATATCAGTTAAAATTTCATGTGAAATAATGAGGTGAGTCATTCCATGTTAAGAGGTCTACTTGTCCAAAATAAGTCATGAGAATGGTGAAAAGTGGCATAAAACATTCAGAATTGGCATAGGAAACTATCTCCATCAAAGATCATCCATGAATGTTTGAAACTAAAAATAGGAGAGTTTACACATATAACTAATCTATGGAAATATAACTCATTATGATAGTTAGAGAATGTTTTTCCTAACTGCCTATCATCCTTTAGACATCTATGTTTGTCAATTTCATGGAAGCTCTTTGATTTGGTTGGTTACCAATAATAACTCAAACCATTGACCTGTCCACTTTTTGCTTTCTTTGTCTATGCATCAAATGTTCAAGATTATACCATTTTTTCCTTCCACTTTTTTCCTTAGGTTCCCTCCAAGCCTTTTTGACTCCAACAGCTAGTTTCTATAGTTTAAAATTGACATTTATGGGACCATCACCTTCCTTATTCATTCAGAACATTTTCCTTGGACTTAAGTTTCTTTTATTATACTTTTTATAAGTTCTCTTTAACTATGGAAAGTACCCTTCAAATCATGGAAAGTTCCCTTTAAATTTCCTAAAAACACCCTTCCCAAAAGGAAAAAATACCCTTCAAGGAAATTGAAAGGTGTTGTCAACTTGTTGAAATGGACCTTTAAAATTATTGAAAATGAATCCTCCAAAAGGAAAATTATCCCTTTGGGATTTTCGTAAAATGCCCTTCTGAAAGGAAAATACCATTCAAAAACTTTACAAAGGACCATTCATAAATATTGATGTGCCCTTCAAAAAAGTTGTAAATGATCCCTTCATAAATATTGAAGTGGATCACTTCCTGTAGAAGCACCTTTTTGGGAAAATTATTTTCAACAAAATGTCCAAAACAATCCCTTCAAAAAGATTGTGTAGATAATTTTCCTAAAATAAATATAACCCTTAGCTCAAGAAGATATCCTTTGAGGAAATTGTTTTAGATAAAATGTCTAAGAAAATTCTTGATAGTTGAACAAAAAGCCTAAAATAAATCTCCCAAAAGAATTAACACTTGTACTTTTGTTGTGTGTTTTATATGGAACACCTCCTCTGAAGGAATTCTATATACTAGACCTAGCCAAAAGGTATAGACTTAGATGATCAAGCTTCAATGACTAAGTCCACTAATATTTTCAAAGTAATTATTTGAACATGAACAACTCTTCTCGTGCTTCAGTGAAGGACCTCAGACTTAGTACATAAGAAACTTGAACTAGGATAAACAAACCAACATGATTATATTCCTCTACAACTGCTATGCATGAAAGATCTGCATTATGAGAATTATCTTTAAACCCTATTGAAACCTCTTAAAATTACTTAAAGTAATGTAAAATAGACCTAAACAATGAATTGATCAAACATAATAATATCCATATTATGTTGAAGAAACTTGAGCTCGCATTAAGACATGATATTTACCCCTAAAATATCTAATGGCCAAGTTTTCATATAAGGGTGCCCAATTTTGACCTGTTGGGTCAAAATTTGGTCAAAAAATTGGTGAATCATAGGGGTAGTATGTCTAATATACTAACTATACTAGTAGCCTTATCAGTCTATTAGGCTTATGGAGTCATCTATGGATTAAAATAAACAAAAAACATTGACCATGATTCAAAATTTGATCAAGACAACTAGTTACCATGTCAAATCACACAAGGGAAAGAATAAATACACATGAAGACCAAATCAAACACACATGTACTACTAAGAACTTAGGATAACCAAACATATCTAAAAGAAAAATAATTATGTAAAGCTAAATAGGTATGCTCTGCCCCCTCATAGATCAAAGGGGAAAATTGAAAATCCTCTTAATTCATGGCATGAAGGATTAGATGAGTTAAGAAGCCTTTTGTCTCTTATCATTTCTATCTCCATGCTTCTCACAAAGTCTACTGACCTTATTGGCATGATGCTTATTAATAAGCGAGAAAATCTAAACAATCTGACCAAGAAAATGAACTCTTCTTGTACATGATCACTTACTTCATGTTTATGCCCATTCACTTTATCATGATCAACTCCCATCCTCTCTACATGCATGATTTCAAAAGGATTGAATTCATGTTCATTAAGAACTTTAGTTCAATATGATCTTTCTCCATCTTTCAAAATATTATGAGTTCCTTCTAGAGGGTGATATCCCCTCTTGATGACTTCAAATATATCATTCTTAAATTCATAATCCTCTTGAAAGAATAAGCATGAAATCTTATTTCTCCTTTGCATACTTAATTGAGTTTTAATGCCACCTTCTCCATATTTAAACTGATAGCTTCCTTGAAGAGAAGTATATCTTGCTCTAATGACATCAAACAAGTAATCCAAAGTCTGATCAAGAACCTCTCCTAGTCCATCCATAGTATCTTGAAAAGTAAGAAAAGAATCAATGATTGTTTTATCATCATCAAGTATGGAGGAAAAAGATTGGGAATTATATTTTTGTTCACCAAGGGGGGTACCTATGGTGATTTCCTCCTCATCTACACTCATGAAGTCTCCTTGATCGGTCATTAATTGAGCATAGTTTTTTTCACTTACCTTTCTCAAGATAGGTTCCTTAATATAAGGAAAACATTCTTCATCGACCAAGCATGGGAATTTAACACAAGGACTCTCAAAATTAGATGGGGAATGGAATGTAATGGGTTATTTTAAAATCTCATGAGATAGAGGGGGCAAACCTTTGGACAAAATCACTTGATTCTCTTCCTATAACTTGACCAACACTTTATCAACATTAAAATTAACTTGAGGACTCTCTCAATGTAAGGTAGATGGGGTGTGTTTAGACATACAATATTTATTTAGGTATAAACCTTCCATATCACCTTGACTAAGAAACCTCATCTTCACCTCTAATTCCTCAATTTGTTTGGCTAGATTATTTTGGAAGAGTCTTTCTTGGAGCTCATAATAATCATCATAGAGATGGGGAGTACATGAAGGCTACCATGGAGTACAAGAAGATTCTTTAGGAAGGTGGTAAGGGACTTGAGAAGTACTAGCTTAATTTTTCACTTCACACTCTTGAACAATACTCTTCTCTTCTTTCTTGCCCTATGATTTCACTATTTCACTCTAGCTCATGATCTTAGGATTGGGACTCTCTTCTTGAGGAAAGTTAAGAGATGTTTGTAAAGGATCAAGCTCCTCTTCAATTTCATATTATTTGACAAAAAATTTCTCCTCTTGATTATAGGTGGTGACTTCATTCACTTTCTCTAGATCTTGAGCTGGTTCATGATAGACACTTCTACAACTTCATATCTTGACATCATGTTGAGAAGGTTGTGGGAGACTAGGAAGAGTTTGCACATGCATAGGAGGAGTTGATTGATGATAGATGTGTTGGTTTTAAAAGGAAATAGGATGAACTTATTTAAATGAGGGTTCATAATCTAAGGAATTGAAATAGTTAGTATCCATAGAAGGTTGTTCAAATATCCTTTGGTATTGGATTGCTAAGTACAAAGGATTAACAACATGATTAGTTAGTTTTGGTATAAGATACAATGCATTATATGGGCTAGAAGGTTGACTCACTTTATTTTGGTGAGCAAGAGATATTTGATAGAAGATATTTGGTGTATAAGAGGAGGGTTTCTTTTGTATGGTAGAAGGATATCTTGGGATGGAAAAAGGCATACAAGGCTGATTGCCTTGAGTGTGTTGACTCCTCCATCTTACTATTTTCTCCTTCATCGATTACATGGCTTGAGCTTGTCTAAATAAACACTCCTTGTAAATTAGCTCTTGATGATATATATTTTTCTCATTCAACCTATCTATCTCTAACATTTGCTTGTCAAACTCCAACATTACCTCCCTAGCACTATTGGATTGACTAGGAGAAGGATAATTAAGAGAGATTTTTAAGGGGATACCATGAACAACATCAGCTTTATCAAAACTATAAAAAGGAACATAAGGGATTTATTTCTCAAAAATGGGATTATACATACCAAATATGATTTCTTGATGTACTAGGGATCTCAGAGTCACCATTAGTGTTGATTGAAATGCCTCGAAAAGGCTAATTGGTTAAATAACACACCAAGAATTCTTCACCTCATTGGATAAATAGTCCCATTGGGTATGCCAAAAAAAATTTAACTTGGATTAACACCCTTGAGGAGATGGTTAACTATCATCATTCAAGTGGCATAATGGAGTCAACTCTCTTGTTGTGTGTGACAATTTTGTTGAGATGAGTCTCTAGATAAGGGGATAGCTCCCCTTGATGCACCTTCAAAGCTCTCTCTAACTTATCAAATTTTTATGAAAAGGGTTAAGGAAAATAACTAAGAAATAAAGTGGTGATGCACAAATTTATAATTTCCTCCCAATTGATTGAAACCACTACTTAAAGACAAACAAGATGTTTCTCACATAAGACTCACAACTCAGGATTCATTACTAAATCAATGTTTCATATGCTAGATTCAAAAATGTATATGATTATTATGAAGGGAATGAATGATTCCAAAAAGGGATATAATCATTGACCACTTCACGGATATCTTTACACTTATAAAATAATAATAGAAAAGACCTACAACAATCTCCTTTTTACAAACTGGTAGACCATCAAGAGTACAAGATAAAAAAGATAATCTTTCACTAGACTAGACCAATAAGATTCAAGTCATTACTCAATATTAAATCATACGAGTGGAAAAATAACTTGTATATTTCTTCAAGAGTTATTCAAGTACAAATTTAGACAAATTTTTCCCAATAATCATTGAAGGCTCCTCAAAGAGTTGAAAGAATGCATATATATATCTCTTGAGAGAGGAATCAAATAAATGAAGTCCAAAGGTCACTCAGCCATGTGTCACATTGAGAATATTAGTTACAATTTCATGTGAAAAAGGTGTGACTAAAGTGATGCCATGTCCGGAGGTCTACTTGTCTAAAAAAATTCATGAGAATGGTGACAAGTGGCATAAAACCTTCAAAATTGGCATAGGAAACTGCCTCTATCAAAGACCATCCATGAATGTTTAAAACTAAAAATAAGAGAGTTAACACATATCACTGCTCGATGGAAATGAAACTCATTTAAATAGTTAGAGAATGTTTTTCCTAACTCATTTCATGGAAGCTCTTTGATTTGGTTGGCTACCAGTAATAACTCGAACCATCAACCTGTCTACTTTTTGCTTGCTTTGTCTATGCATTAGATGCTCATGATTATACCATTTGTTACCTCCACATTTGCCTTCAGGTTCCTACCAAGACTTTTTTAACTCCAGTG
Organism: Torreya grandis; assembly: GCA_037957365.1. Classification (NCBI taxonomy): domain Eukaryota; kingdom Viridiplantae; phylum Streptophyta; class Pinopsida; order Cupressales; family Taxaceae; genus Torreya; species Torreya grandis. The sequence continues at coordinate 570,111 of JARHVA010007298.1, read as the reverse complement.
TCTTATTTTTATATTTTGAAATTGATGTTTATGGGGCCATCACCTTCCTTATTCATTTGGAACATTTTCATCATACTTAATTTTCTTTCAAACTTTTTCCGAGTGGTTTTTTACTATGGAAAGTGCCATTTGAATCATGGAAAGTTCCATTCAAATTTACTAAAAACACCCTTCCCCAAAAGACAAAATACTCTTTAGGGAAATTGAAATGTACCATTAGCTTTTTGAAATAGACCTTTAGAATTCTTGAAAATGAATCCTCTAAAAGAAAAATTATCTCTTTGGGTTTTTTGTAAAATGCCCTTTTATAAGGAAAATACCCTTTTTAAAATTTGTAAGGAACATTCAAAAAGATTGAAGTGACCTTTGGAAAAGTTGCAAATGACCCCTTCGAAAAGATTAAAGTGGACCACTTCCTATAGGAGCACCTTTTCAAGAAATGTTTTTAAACAAAATTTCCAAAATAATCCCTTTGAAAATATTGTGTGGACAATTTTCCCATAATAAATCTAACCCTTAGCTCAAATAGATATGCTTCAGGGAAATTGTTTTGGACAAAATGTCTAAGAAAATTCCTTACACTTGAACAAAAATCCTAAAATAAATCTCCCAAAAGAATTAACACTACTTTTACCATGGGTTTTGTATGGAATACCTCCTTCGAAGGAATTTTGTATACTGGACCTAGCCAAAAGGTATAGACTTACATGATCAAGATTGAATGACTAAGTCTAGAAATGTTTTTAAAGTAATTCTTTGAACATGAACAACTTTTTATTATGCTTTGGTGAAGGACCTCAGACTTCATACACAAGAACCTTAAACCAAGATGAATAAACCCACATGATCATCTTCCTCTAAAATTGCTACATAGCAAGATCTAGCACTATGAAAATACTCTTTAAACCCTACTCAAACCTCTTAGAATGACTAAAATCAAAGTAAAAGGGCCTTATAAAATTAACTAATCAAAGATAATAGCATTCATATTACATTTAAAAAACTGGAGCTAACACTAAGACATGATATTCACCCATAAAAGATCTAAAGGCCAAGTTTTCATATAAGGGTGGCCAATATTGACTTGTAGGGTCAAAATTTGGTCAATAGAAGGGAATCTAGTGGTCTGGTAGACCCAATAATATTTATTCTCCCTAACCAAGGTGAGGACCTCCACTAAGGAGGAAAAGGTATTTGGTGACCCACTATTTATTATCCAAGAAACCCACATGTTTAAGAAGCTCATCAAGGATATACAAAGTCAAGTTTCAACCATAAAAACCTAAGTAAAGATCTCTTTCCTCACTAGGATAACTGGGTAGGTTAAGGATTCCCTCTTCTCTTCTTAGTTCTAGTAAGGTGGTAGAGACTATGTCAAAGACCAATGTGCTTGTCTAATGAACTCAAGATTACATGGAAAGGATCAAAAATATTGATAGGAAATGTAAGAAGTTTTTGGTGATAATTAGTAAAGGTATGTTCCCAAAGTTAAAATTAATTACCACCTTAGAATTTGGGTTATATTAAATGTATAATGGGAATATGAAAATGGATATGTAAGAGTGGTTGGTTATGGCTTGAATATTAAAAGGACTTTTGGAAAAGGACATGAAAAAAATATTTTCATACTTTGAAGAATTTAATATCTCCATGTTACTCCACCCAAATGACAACCTACTAGACAAGGGAGAGTTTGGATTCCATCTAGGTCACTTTGAATAGGTCATGAGGAAGAAGGTCACTAAGGCAAATAGGGAACATGCCTAAGTAGTTCTTGAGCTTTCAACATAGTCGATGATGAGTACAAAATATTTTTTTGAGTTCCAAGTTTCCATGAAGGATCCCTTATAGGTTTATTAAATAATGGTAACTTATTTTGAGGTAATGTTTAGAGAACCTCTAATGAACCTTTATAAGTTGGATCAAGAGTTTGACATTGTGGTAGATACACTAGAAGATAGGGATGTAATATCAAATTAGTTGGGAGCCAGATCTTCATAGTTATTACCACATATCAATTGAGTGGTACCCCTACATATCTTTTTATGGCTCAGGGGGATTTTGTTTTATTTTTTTAATTACATCTATAACTATTATTGGTCTATTTCTAAAACTTGAAATTGACCAACCCTATATCTTAAGGGTTCATGGCCTATGTTGGAATTCACATGTTAGTAATGTTGAAGGAACTCAAGACATGTTTTTTTTAGTTTTTTTATAGTCATATTTCAATCTTATCTTACCAGCCTTCAGTGAAGGATTACATGAAAAGGATGTATTTTGTGATATGTATTTACTCTACAAATTTGGTGCCTTAGCACATTTTTTATATTAAGATACAAGTTTTGAAAAATGATTTAGTAGTTTAAGATTAACATAAGGATGTCATAATTTATCTCCAAAATATATCCATTTGGATTCAAAAAATCCTTAACGAGCTCCTAGTGAATGCACTATCATTAGGTGTTGACATCTCACTTGATCAAATCATAGATCAAATCCACGTAAATAGAATATAAATTCAATGGGATAATCAAGATAAAATGGAGTAAATTTTATATATAAATCAATATCAATGGCAATCTTGGAGATCAACAATTCAAATGTTCCAAGTGGCAAGATCTTGGGTGTTCATATGGAGATTTAATGGCATGTGGCAAACTGATAAAACCAGTGGGTCCAACTAAGATCAATGGTGTGTGATCCATCATAAAAAAGTATATTAATGATGATAAAAGGTTAAAGAGTTAAAGGATCCCATGTAAAAATTATTTCCTACTAAGTGTCACAACCATAGTGATTTATGACATCAATGGTGTGCATTTAATCTTATAGACTAATATCAATGGCACACATTTAACTGAGTAGAATAGATCATTAATACATAGGTCAAGGATCTTAAGTTGAATGTAAGACCACTATATGGCTCAATATCACTAATGAAATGAATATGATAGTGAATATACATAAATAAAATAGTGGTGATAAGTGTCTCAATATATGAAACCCAGGTCAAGGATCAATGGTCAGTGTTGAAAGAAAACTTTTGATAGCATATGAGATGATGACACATGTCAAAAATATATGGTATGGTTGAGATTATAGTAAATATTATGTTCTATAATATATCTCGATTAGTTAAGATATTTTAAAAGAGCATCAATGCAAGGAGAATTGGGATAAGGAATGGTGTGACTATTGCAACTATTTTTTGAGGTGGCCCTAATCAATAAAGATTTTTTAAGGAGCATAAATATATAGTGGTTTAAAATACTATTTTGAGTGGAATTGAGCTCATTAATGATTCCTTTAATGAAAAAAATTCTTTCCCTAGCTTTTATTTCTTTCAATAAATATAGGCATTAAGATCTTGATTTTCTTCCCTTGGTTGGGTATAACAAACCTTTGATAAAATCACTTTATAAACTCTTTTGAAAAAATATAAGAGAATTTCAGATTTTAGTTGAATGCTAAGTGTAATTTATTGGATTTTTATTTATAGAGTGTATGTTACTTATTCATCACATATGTGTCCCTCATGTACCTTGATTTAAGACTATTCATTTCTTATACATTGTGTGAAGTGTTAGCTATTGAGGTTTTTCTTAAAGTGTCATAAGTCCATAGTGTCTTGCATAGACCTATCACTTTTTATCCTTCAAGTTACAGGTCTCTTTTTATCCTTGATATAAAATACTCATGTTTGGAACCTTATTATAGAATCTGATCAATATGTGTCTCCATTGGATTCATTAGTAGTCATGAAAGTATCAAAGATGAGATTGAATTATTGAACATTCAGTGCATCACCACTTAGATTAGGTTTTCATTCATGTATTTTATCCCCCTTTTCATCCCAATAGATTAAGTTTTAGGAAAATAGATTTAAATTTTTATATCTAAGGAGTTAGCCTCATTACTATAACCCTAGAGGTCTAACCCAAAATTAGGTAAACCAGAGCCTAAGGTCATTCCCATGTTAGATTAGGTTTGATAGTAGGACTTGAACACTTCTACATTCAGTTAAAGTGTAACCTAAGTCTCTAAAACTTATAATACACCAGGTGGGAATTAAACCAAGGCATATGGACATTAGCTTAAGATAGATTGGAAATGTGGGAGAACACTTTAAAGTCTTCAATCAGTCATCAATAGATTGGATGGCAAATTCAGGCACTATATATCAACCAGGTCTACCTCAAAAGGTAGGCAAGTTCAGCTCATTAAATTTCCTTTGTATATTTCAAGGAGGAAAAGGGTACAAATTTCAAACCCCAACCTAGAATCACCTAATTCTCCCACATCTCAAAAATCTATAAATTTTTCCAATATTCAATCCACTAAAATTCCACCAAAGCAAATACAAATGGAAAGGCCTAGATTATAAGCTTTTATACCCTTTAATGGTGGTATCCCTCTAAAACTTTATCAACATTATGATATCCCTAATACATCTTTGAAGAGTCTACCATACTTTATAGGATAAAATTCTACCATTCCTATATATCACATAGTTGACATTGCAAACATTTGCTCAATGCATAACATTACACGTGAGAATATAACCATGAAACTACTAGCCACATCCTTGAAAATAAAATCCCTAAAATGGTATAAGGGTTTATTTCATGCCTTAATCAATACTTGGGATGAGTTTTGTGAGTTCTTATGTAAGTATTTTGAGGATAAAATTTACCATGTGTCACTTGTTGACCAACTCACCTCAATCAGGAGGGTATTTCAAGAATCTATGGTTGATTTCAACTATAAATGCTGAAAAACATGGGATAGGATCCCTATCATCATTAAGCCCACACATAATTATGTTTTTTTATACTATTTAAGAAAATTTAATTCATACATTGCAATCATGATCTAATCTATGGGTGGGAAAACTCTTCGTGAGCATTATGAGATATATATAAGGGTATAATTTTTTTGATACAAGTAGGGAAACTCATGCCAAGACCTCTCATGCCACTTTTTCATAAAATTCATCTTAACCCACCTACCATTATTCCATTTCCTACTCCAAATAATCAAGCTCAACTTGATGATAGTCAAGTGGACAAATTTACAAATATTGAGAGCTTGTTGAAGGCACAAAACAACAAGGTAGTGGTTATAGAGAGATAATAAAAAACTTCATATAGGCCATACCCAATCTAAGTACCCTATTAAATCATAAAATATACCCATTTATCCATCAAATTAATAATTCCAAGGCCAAATTACTCAATGTAGATCTCATAATAGTTACAATCCTATAGTTGTAAGTAATTCAAGAGCCTTTATCCCCACACAAAATAAACTTTTACAAGAGGATCAATGGAAATTAGAAAGGTATTATAATGAGATGGTAATTCTTACAAGTGGAGAAATTTATTAAGATCCTAGTTGGTAGCATGTTACTTCATTTCAAGGCCATGACACAATACCTTCTCCACCACAAGGCCCTCCAACAAATCAAGATAACATGCCTATTATGACATCATCAAAAGCTCAAATTCAATATCAAGGGAACATGTATAAGGCACCAACTAACACCATGTGCATAAAATTTCAATAAGGAGAGAATATGTTTGAGCATGTAGTAGTAAACATGGGACATATTACATAAAAGGAAGATTAACCAGTTGCAACCAATATAAGGGATAAGAGGAGGATGTTGGATGATAATTTGGGGTAGCGTAAGGCTTCTTTAACACCTCCACAAGTTAATCAGTAGCATAACACTTTAAATATAACTTATAAATCTCTTAAAACTCTACAAATACTTCAAAATCATGGATATTAACAAAAGTCTCCTTTTGTTCTTCATGTCACTCAAGTGCCAAGTGATACTTCTACTTCTAAGGTGATGTTCAAAGGTACTAGTCTTCCTTTCAATATTGTGGATCATATGAAAAAGGATAATTTCAATATGTATATGTATGATGCTTTATCTATTATAGGATAGAAAATATCCTTCAGCAAGAGATCTCTAAGCTTTCTCATGTGAACAAGATAGCTGATAAGGTGAACACTATTTTTACAAATAGTAGTCAGCCTAGTCAAATTCAAGTTCCTAGTCAAGATCTTAGTCAAGGTCAAGTTCATAAAGTTTTTCATCCCCCTAAGGTTATCAACCCCCCTCTAATTTATTTGTCAATCATCATATGGGACTATTTATTACATAATTATATGATAGATTTAAGTGCTTCAACCTTAGTTATGCCTAAAGACATAAAAAATAAACTTGAGCTTAAGTATGTACCTCATGAAAAGGGTGTTCACTAGTTAGATGCTTCCCCCACTAAAATAGTAGGTATCTTAAAATATCTTACATCATATTGGCATCTTGCCCAAATTGTGTCATCACTCAGTATGTAATGGTTGTGAACCTACCCCCATATTTTGCCCTATGCCTATTGAGGGACATTACTAAATAAATTGGGGGTTATTTTTCCTTTCATTGGTCACACATGGTTTTCAAGACCAGATATGGGACTAATGTTTCTATTAGGTCAGAATTTATCTCTAGGTTCCATCTAGAGCCCTATATATCTAACCTTTAAGATGTCAACTATACCATATTTGATGAGGATGAAAATTATAGTGAAAAAGAGCCTCATGACCATATTAAAGGCATTTTAGACCTATACTTAGATGAATGGGTAGCTGAAAATCATAGATTTGATCCCTATAACAATATTGAAGAAGTAGATTTAGGGGTGTATTGTATGCATGAGGAGGGTGTTGTTATACCTTACTTAACTAACACCACTCAAGAGGAAGATGGTCTAATAACTTTATTATTTGATGATCAAGGTAAAATAATGGTAGTAGAGCTAGAGTCATGTTGGTTTCACCCTTATATTAGAAGTATTATTTAGCTACAAGATTTCAATTCAGTTGCATTTCAAACATTTCTGAATATGAAGCCCTTCTACATGGTTTGAAAGAGGCAAGAAGAATAGGTGTTAAACTTCTTAAATTCAAGAGTGATAGTGACCTCATTGTGTAAAAAGTGAGAGGCATAAGTGAAATAAAGAACCATCATTTGAAACCTTACAAGAATAGTGCATGGGATCTCATAGAGGACTTCTTTGCATTCAATATATAGTCCATACCAAAAGAGGCAAATCAATATTCAAATAGGCTTGTAGCCATTAGAGTTTAATATGAGATTGTGGAAGAATTAAAAGGTAGACAAAGTTAAGACAAGGTCAAGGTCATATGCATGCCAACTGTACTTGATAATGAGGTGAGTTGGTATGTGTTTGACAATGGTGATCAAATTATATGTTTTATGATTCAGGACGTAGAAATATATCATAAGAATCAAAATAAATTCCAACATCAGTATCATGATTAGATAGTATAGTTAAGATATCAGAAGATGACTACGGTTTTTATGACATTGGAAAGCATCTTGGATGAAGATGACCAAGTGAGAAAAGGCAAGGCATGTATTTCAACCAAGGAGGAACACTATGAGAGGATAGAGATCTTGAAAGCTAAATTATTAAATTTAGTAAAGATCAACATAAAATAAGATAGAGATGTATTTTTTCCTTTATGTCAAGAATTCTATGATCTGTTTACATAGGAATATGAAGATCTGAAGGGATTTAATCCCAAACTTACACAACATACCATTAAACTAGAGAACAATGCAAAACCAGTTAGGTAAAAACAAAGAGATATTAATCCAAAAGTGGAGGAGTTGATGAGAAAGGAGCTATTTAATTTTATTGAATTAAGGATAATATTCCCCATTAAACATTCCTCATGGGTGGCAAACCTTGTGCCAGTGAGGAAGAATGATGGGGAAATATGTTTGTGTGTTGATTTTATGGACCTCAATAAGGTGTCCCTAAAATACCATTACCTACTGCCCTCAATGGATCATATTCTTAAAAATTTGGTATGTTTTTAGAGGTTCTCATTTCTTGATGGCTACTTTGGTTACAATCATATTATGGTCGGGGAATAAGATATGCATAAGACTATCTTCACCATAAAGTGGGGCACTTATGCATACATGAAAATTCCCTTTGTACTATCCAATGTTAGGGTTATTTTATAGAGGAAAATGGGTGTTACCTTTGAAGGTTTTATCAATGACATGGTGCTCATATACCTAGATGATGCCAATGTTTTCTCAAAGGACCTAGATGATCACATTACTCACTTGAGGTTAGTATTTGAAAGATGTAGAGAGCTTACCATATCATTGAATCCTAAGAAATGCATATTTAGTGTTCATGAGGGTAGGTTATTGGGTCATGTAGTGTCCAAGGATGGTCATTCAATAGAATCTAAAAGATTTGAGTCCATCTTATCTTTATCCTTTCCCAATAAAAATAATTATCTATAGAGTTTCTTAGGAAATATTACTTTTATAAGAAGGTTTATCCTAGGATTTATAGAGCTAGTTAAGCCTCTTACTCACATGTTAAGAAAATGCAAGGAGTTTACAAGGCCAAAGAAGGTAAGAGGAGTTTTGAGGCCATAAAGAAATATATATCTCATTCCCCTACACTTATTAATCCTTATTTTAACAAATAATTATACTTTTATGCCTTCTCTATGCTAGATGTAATATTTTCCATGTTGATGTAGTAGAATGAGCAATGTTTGGAACAACCTATTATTTTATTTATTTGGGCCTTAGAGGGGTACGAGTAAAGGTATAAATTTTTATTAAAACATGTTATTGAAGTAGTGAGAGGTTTTATTAAGTTTAGGCACATGGTCTCTAATAGTAAGATCATACTCATGGTGGTAAACCCAAGTATTAAAGAGTTTATACTCAAGAAACACCTCAATGAGAAAAGAGCTGGATGGGTGACCAAATGTATAGATTATGACCTTGAGGTTAGATTTAAAAATATTTTAATGTTTAGAGGGTTATGTGAGCACCTTATAATAGATGTAACACAAAGTAAATACCATTTTTTTGTAGTCCATGATAGCCAACAGGTAGTTGTAGACAACACACCTTTCAGTTGGACACATGATATAATTAGATTTATTAAGTGAGGTGAATGTCCTATGGGAATAAATATATTAAAGATAAGTCAATTTAGTTTGTGAAGTATACATTATGTCATGATATATGGATAAAATTTCAAGATAGATAGAGAAGGCATGCTTTTGAGGTGTGTGGAATCATGACAAATAGATACATTGCTTAAATAGTTCCATGATGGTCTAGCTAGTGGGAACTTTGCTTCCAAGACCATAAAATATAAGATCATTATATATACTTAATTTTTTCCCAAAATTTTTATAGATGCACACTCTTGGGTAAGGAAATTTCCAAAATGAGCAATGTTCATTGGTAAGTAGAAACTATCTACCCTTCCCTTGTAGCCCATAAAAGTAGAACAACCCTTCATGTAATGGGGATTAGATTTTATAGGGATGATACAACCCAATTAAAGTAAAGGAAATAAATGGATAGTTAAAGATATATAATAATTTAAAAGATGGGTTGAATCAACTTCCCTCAAGGAAGATAATGAAGATTTTGTTTTACACTTTTATGATGGCCTTGATAATAAATTTGGTAAGCCTTATACAATCATTTTTGGCAATGCATTAGCATTAAAAAAAAGGTATGTTAGTAGACTCTTTTATATCAAATTTATCTCAAGACATCCTCTAAATATTACCCATAGGATAATGGAATAACAGATTCCACAAATAAGAACTTGTTGAGGATTATCAAGAGAAATATCTAGGATAGTCAAAGGGAGTGGCATACTAGATCATAGACCACCCTATGGGTAAATAGAGTGACACCTAATAAAGGTATTGGACACTCATATGTAATCATAAATTTATCATGTCTATAAATCAATCCTAGATTATATGGGATAGAGCACACCTACACTTTCGATTGGGGGTATATAATTATTACGTACAAGCATGACCAATGTGAGGATCCACTAAACTTGATTAGGGGATCACTTATCATAAAAAACCATGTGAGATAGGGTTACAAAGACTATAGTCTAACATAATTTCATAAAAACCCTAAAAGATTCATATGATTTAATATTTCACTAATCTAATAACAAGAAAAGTAATTCTAATCTAGCGCACACCAAAGCTTATGGCACAAAGAAGGGGGTTAGTAAAGCAAAGCAATCAAAAAATGTATATGTAACTTCAAATAAAGTAAGTATGAGTAACACCCTAATACATATAATATGAAGAGAAATATTATTTTATACAACACTTATGCTACTTCTATCTACTAAAAGAGAGGAGATCAATGTTAGAATATACTTACCTAAATGTGAACCTATTAAGACTCAATATCTCCCTTGGCTAAAGGGGCTATATAAAATGTTGTTGTAGTTTTTAAGGATCAATTTGTTAGGCAAAATCATCCAAGACCTATCCACAAGATTATATTCTCCAAAATAAGAAACCTAAGATAAGTCTCTTCAAGTATAATGGTGGAAGAGAAGATTGTAAAGAAGTGTGAGTGAATAATAAATCTTGATTGCATATCTTAATAATGACTAAAGATATTCTATTTATAGGAGTATCTTACCCTAAAATTGTTCAGGAACATTAGTTATTCTAGGTCAACCTTATAGACCTATCACATTTTTGGGCTAACTCATTATGTCTATGTTAGATCAGTCAGGAGGCCAATAAACCAAAAGAGAAAAGGTCTGCATATTGTACTAGGTCAACCAAGCCAACCTAGTATGCTAAATAAGTCACAAGGGTACTAAGAAAGGGAATGAAGGATATAAAGAGGAAGAAGACTAGAATACTATGTAATGGAGGAAAAATATCTTAAGGAAAGGTTTTAAGAACTAGTTAAACTAGTAATAATGTGGAGAAGAGGGGAAATAATATTGTGAAGCACCAAAAGTCTACCCACCCCTTTCTTGATGTACCCCTTAGGGCATAAACTTAGAGATATTAAGTCTTGATGGGTTCCTACAAGATATAAAGTGTTAGTAATTGATAAAAGTTTGAAAATATTATGTATATACATATGCCCCACTCAAAGCTCATCACATGTCACTAAGGTGTAACAAGGGATAGTTATTTGAGAAATAACATAAGGACACACACAAAATTGATGTTAAAATAAAGTTACAACATTTTAAAAGCATAAAATAACTAAAATCAAATGACTAAAATGGAAACTAATCTAAAAAGTAAATAACTAAAAAGTAAATTAAATGCATACCTTGACTTACCTGTTATCATTGGATTGTTGTCTTCTATGTTATTATTTTTGATTGTGTATGGTTTAGAGACTACTTTCTATAAACCCAAGAATACAAAACTAAAGGGAAAAAACAAACAAATGTAAGAAAATCCAAGATAGATGGTGGTATGAGCATGGGATGTATTTGAGAAATTTGGCAAGATAGGATGATAGGTGCTATGTTATACCAAATGACAAATTAAAACAAGAGTCAAACCAAGGATACATGACAAATGGGATGGTAAAAAAAAATTAAATAAATGGTAAGAAGACTAAATATAAAGACAAAATGGTTAAATAACATTTATGAGCGAGAAGTAACAATCCACATCTCAATTATCAATGGAAAAATAATGCATAAAAGGGAAAACAACATTATCAAGTGAGCAGTAACAAACCACATCTCACTCAAAAATGAAAAAAGGGTATGGAATAAAGTGTCTATAACATCAAGATATAAAAATCATGATAAATGGAAAAATTAAAATAATGTAAGTTTAGTAAATGTAAAATGAGGTAAATAAAATGATCCAAAGTTACTCAAACATGTTATTTCACTTTAAAGATAGATAGAACTAAAATAAAGTAGTGTTAGCATGTTTTTAAGAGGTGAAGAAGAAGGAATTAAAGAAGAGGGAGAATAGATTTGGAATAATAATTTGCGTGTCAAGGGGGGAAAATTAAATAATTTTAGGGGAGAATGAAGGAAAAACCAAGGTAGAGAGAAATCTTTTATCGAAGTCAAGACACTAAAATTAGGTTTGTCAAAACAAGAGGAATTTTAACCTCAAGAAGTATGAATAACTTCTCTTAGCAACACAAGTCTTAGGTAAACAAATGGATTATATATATCATCCCATGAAGGCTATATGAATGAAAATTAAAATGGACCTACCTCCCCATAATGTGTTCCCTACTCTTTAAAACCCCCTATAGAGTCATTGATCTACTGCAAAGATTGGGTACTTGCATGAGAAAGTAGATAACACCATAAAAGAATTTAAATCCCCTATTCTAATTTACTAGCCTACCTCACCCCAAAGGACTTAGACTCTATGTGAAGCTGACTATGGAGTTTGAATTTTGATTAGAGATAGGATATGTGCTTGTAATCATGTCTTTTGGTGTGAATTTGACTTTTAAAATTTGTATGTTGGATTTTATATATCGTTACCTTTTATTTAAAATGATTTAGTTTTAAACTTTATTTTGATGTATTTTTCTATATTCCTCCTCCATATGGATTTTGAAAACCAAACATGGGTGCTAAATATGACTTTTATTTGAAAACTTGGGAGAAAGATTATAAGAGAGAGAAACTTCAAAGAGCATGGGGTCTAAGAGTCTCATAAATATAGGTGAAATAAAAGTGCTATATTGAATTCAAACTTATTTTATCCAATGTGGAGATGAAATAAATGGGAAATCAAGAGGAATGACACATGGAATAATTTGAATTACTTTAAATTAAAAAAAAAATGACAAAGGGAAAAAAAGGATACAATGATATAAAAGTGTGATTCCTTATCATTATAAAGAGAAAAATGGAGTAAAACATGCTAATATAGATTGTTGTGCAAATTCCATTTAGCAAAATAATCAAAAGATAAAGTCTAAGAATAAGGATCACAAAGAACATGAAAAATATGGTAACTTTATGAGGAGGGTTAGGTCCTATCTACAGTTTTACAAATCAACTCATAAAAAAGAGACCCATGAGGGTTATAATAAGAAAGAGAAAATTAAAAAGTGAGGGAGATTTTGTACAAAGCACCTCACAAAATAAAAACCCAAAGGATGCCAAAAAAACATTATAAAGCAAAAAAAAGAGAAGGAAATGATTAAAAGATGGTGGTTTTTTTTAGGGATGTTGGGTCCTATCCATGGTCTTAAAAATTAAATCACGAAATAAACACCTAAGGGATGAAAAAATCAAGAGAAAATGTAAGAATATAAAGAAGACTATGGTACATCAAGAAACCAAAAGACCAAAATGGAGGACTAAAGGTTTGTGAAAGGAAGGAGACTAATACAAAGGGAGAGACCTATGCTTAAGTAACCTATAAATGTTTTTTTAAAATATATATAGAAAAAATTACAAGAATAAAATGGTTAGGAAAAGTACTTTTTAAGGAATTGAGCATTGGTGGGCTCTTTAAAAACATGGCCTTCATTAGTTTGAAGATGATAAGTGCTTGGACCAAGAATGCATTTAACTAAATATGGACCCCAACATTTTTGGGCATATTTTCATTCTTTATCATGGGTGTAATCTAATTTAAGGACAATATCACCAAAATTAAAAGTGTGGATTTCAACATGTTTATTATGTTATCAGGGAATGTGAGCTTTATATTGGCAGTTATGCTATAATATAGAAAGATGATGTTTATCAAGAAGATCAAGGGCATGAATTTGAGCTTCATGTAATTTTTCATTGGAAATAATGCTATGAAGAGATATATGTGAATAAATAAGCATATCTTCTAATGGAAGGACCAAATTAGAAACATAGACTAAAGAAAATGGATTTGCCCCAGTGGTAGTATGAATGGTAGTTCATGAGGCCCAGAGTGTAGGGTAAAGATGAATGTGCCAATCTATGCAAGTTTCATGAATTATCTTTTAGATTTTTTTTTTTGAGAATTTTATTGGTGTACTTAGTTTGACCATTGCATTATGGATGATAAGGCATGGAAACATTATGATTTATCTTAAATTTGTTACAAATTTTTTTAACATGTTTATTTTTAAAATTACCAGTTTTGTCTAAAATAATGGTATGGGGAATGCTAAAGTGACACATAATTTGGTTAATAATGAACTTGGAAATGGTATGACTAGTAACATTAATAATGGTCATGAACTATACCCACTTGGTAAAGTACTTGATAATGGTGGTGATTAATACATGCCCATCTTGGAAATGAGGAAGTTTACCAATGAGATCGAATCCCCATGTGGAAAATGGCTAAGGAGATTCAATAGTTTGAAGCTCAGTAGGAGGTGAATGGATAAGATCATTGTGAAGCTGACAAGTATTGCAATTCTTAGCAAATTCAATTGCATCCTTTTTGAGAGTAGGCCAAAATAAACCCATACATAAGCATTTGTGTGTTGTAACATGTCTACTATAATGACCACCACAAATTCCCCCATGTGCTTACTTGAGAAAAGGAGGAACCTCACCTTAAATAACATAATAGAGAAAGGTACCTTCAGTCTTGTGATAATAAAGGATGTTATGTCATAATACATACTTAAAAGCTTGTTTATGAATGTGTGTCTTTTCAAGAGAATCTGGATAAGGAGGATAAGTTTGAAGTTCTAAGTATTGAATGATATATTGATACCAAGGGATTTGTGTAATAGTCATAGCCTTGATGTTATAGATAAGTGAATCAAGTGGTTAGATAGATGATGGAGATTTTTTGATTTGTATAACAAAAGGAGCAAAAAGAACTTGATGGGGATGAAATAGAGAACCTAAAGAGGCAAGAGAATTAGAAACATAATTTTGGTCTGAAGGAATAGGATTGATAGTGAAAGAGATAAATTCCTTAGTAAGAGTGGTTACAATTTGATGATAAGTAATGGGGTTCTCACTTTTACATTGATAATCCCCATTAACTTGATGATAAATTAATTAAGAATCTCCTAAATCATGAAGATATTGGATGTCAAGATCAAGATCAACTCTCATGCCTAAGATAAATCTTCATATTTGGCCATGTTATTGGTGACATTAAAAGTAAAATGAAAAGATAAAGGACCGATCTGACTAGGAGAACTAGTGAGAATGCAACTTGACCCAACTCCTTAAAGGAATTTAACACCATCAAAGTGGAGTGTCCAAGTATCTGCATGCAAGTCAACATTAATTTTAGGGAAATGCTAAATAACTACATTTAGTTTAGTAGTACTAAAGAGAGGGGAAGATTATTCAAGTTGATTGGCTCCAATATTAGCATTAAAGCTATGAAAATAGTCTTTAAGGAATATATCTTGATTAAGACCTTCAATGAAAAGGATATTGTCATCAGGAAGGTCATCTTGAAGTGGATAAGTGGCTAGAATGGGAGCTATGACAAGTTAGTCATCTATGAATTATCCTTTAACAAATTTTTGAGTGATTATGTGGAGATTGAATTCCATAATTAAAACCATCCATTTGTTAATTATATCTCCAAGAAGAAAGGATTTGGAGAAGAAATAATGAAGGGGGTCAGAATGAATGATGCCATACGTAGTTTGGTATAGCATATAATGATGAATATTTTCAACCATAAAATAGATACCAAGACAATCATGCTCAACTTTGGTATAACTTATTTCATAATCAATGAGGCCTCGGCTAATGTAGTAAATAACATACTCTCTTCCTATGTCATCTTTTTTGGGCAAGCATTTCCATGACTAAAATAGGTGTGGAAGAAGTATATATAATTTAAGGTTTATCATTATAAGGTGGATGAAGTTTAGGTGGATGATGTAATGACTCTTTTATATTATTAAAGGCTTTTTGACATGGATCTATGCATTCTAAATCTATACCTTTCTTGATAATGGAATTGATGAAGTGAATACGATAAGCCATTTCAAGGAAAAATAATCTAATTGACCCAAGTTTACCTAAATAAGTTTGAATATCAAGAATAGATTGAGGAATGGGAATGTTGATGATAGCACTAATTTTGGCTAGGTCAGCATTGATGCTATGGACAGAGACTAAGAATCTTAAAAATTTACTATATGTGATTTCAAAAACACATTTGAAAGGATTAAGTCTAACATTTTATATAATGAGATCGTCAAAGATGATATAAATATCAGAAATATGGTTCTTACAATGTTTAGATTTAGCAATAAGATCATCCACATAAGTTTCAACAATTTTATGGATGAGATCCTGAAACATATGAGTCATAGTACATTGGTAAGTAAATATAGCATTTTTAAGTCTGAAGGGCATTTTTATGTAACAATAGGTGCCCCATTCTATGGTGAAATTAATCTTAAGTTGGTCCTCGAGAGAGATGTGAATCTGATTGTATCTTGAGAAGTCATCCATAAGAGATAACATTTCATAACCAACCATGACATCGATGATGGTATCTATTGAAGGTAAGGGGAAGTTATCCTTAGGAAAAAAAAGATTAAGGTTTTGTAAATCAATGCAAATGTGGATAACCATAGTGACCTTCTTCTAAATGGGAATAATGTTAAAAACCCATTTAGAATAATCCATTGGTTTAATAAATTTAGCATTTAGTAATTTAATGATTTCCTTGTGACATATATTATTAACTTTCAGTTAGAATTTTTTTTGTTTTTAATGTATTAGCTTAGCATCAAGATAAGTGATGATATTATGAACCATAATACTAGGGTCAATGTTAGGCATGTATTGGTAGGACTAAGCAAATGTCTTTTTATATTTATCAAAGAATAAGCTAAAGTTATCATGCTCAGTTGGTGAGAGTTTTTGAGAAACTATGATTGGTCAAGGAGAAGATGGGGTACCATAGTTGATACAAGTTATTTATTAGATAAGCATGGCATTTATATCTTGAAAGTGGTAAGGTGCATTAGGTAAGGTATAAATTGGATTTGATTTAGGATCAATGATAGTGATAGATTTGTTGAAGCAAGGAGTTTTATTCTTGAAATTTTTAAGTTTATGATGCTACCGAGGAAGTTGAGGTTCCTGAGTATGAAGTAACTCAAGAATAGATTCATTACTAGGTAAGGTAGGAAGAGGACCATAATATCCAACATACATTTCAAGGTCTATAATTTTATTTCCATGGTGATCATATTAAAAATGAATCTAGTGGACATTAATTGCCTTGGCATCTAGTGTAATTTCAAAAATAGATGAAGAGAATGGATTAAAAGAGTCAGGAGTGTTGATTTATTCAATGTTGGGAGAATAATTTGAAGACATGCTAAGATCCATAAGAGGTAGAGAATATGTAGGCTGGGAATGTGTAATTTGTTCTACCACCAAAATAGTATCGATAAGAGGAGGATTGGTGGGAGGTACATGAACCTCAAGATCTAAGTCATGATGTGTAGATATGGTATGTACATCTTGATTCAAGGTATGAATTTAGGCTAAAATATGTTGATAGTGCTGGATATCCAAGTATTTAGAGTGAGTTTGGGCCATGATATAGTTATCATCATATGTTGGATAAATTTTACATGCTTGAGAATCAGGGGGAGTTTCAGAAGGTGAAATCCTAATGTTTCTAAATATACAATTGGACATGGTGAGAGGATCTTGGAATAATTTAACCACTCTAAAATCATATCAAGTGAAGGCATCTTTAGGTAAATATGGATCTTGAGAATTTCATGGAGGGGGGAAGTTATTAATCTCATCCATGATAGGAATAGTATGATCTTGAGGTAAGAGATAAGAAGGAAGCCAAATCATAATATATGGGGGTAACTTCTTAGTATTGCAAGTGTGATACAACTCATTGGGCTCATCATCATCAAAATCCACAAGAGTAATTTGAAGATTAGGATTAACGTTGATGAACTCAGGTAAAGGAGCACTATTGATTTTATAAATTGTAAGAATTTGATATTAAGGCTTAGGATTGGGAAGCTAGATGCTCCATGGGTTGTGATCAGCTTCATGTTTGTAACATTTTCTGTTATGTAAGAATTTAATACATTGACTACCATAAGAGGTTATGGCCCTCATTTGATGAGTCCACAAATGACCAAGATTAATTTTATAGGATAAAGGAAGATCAAGGACCATAAGCTTGGTTGTGACAGTCTTAGGTCCAATGGTTAACAAAAGACAAATGCAGCCATGTAGATTTTGATTAGTCTTGTCAAAGCCATGACAAGTATGATGGGTTTGTTTAAGATGATATTTATTGTAACCAAGTTTCTGAATGATCCATAAGGATGTAACATTAATACCAGAACCTTCATTAACTAGAACTTTTTAGATAAGGGTGGTATTATTGGTTACTTTGATAAAGAGAGGTGGATCATCGACATGAAAAAGTATTTCATCATTGATCATGTCTTCTTCAATAAATTCAATGGAAGGATTGGAAGGACACATAGTCTCAATGGTATTTACATTAGTTGATGGAAAATTAATAGAAGGTGGTTCTTCATCTATGGAAGATGGATCTTTAATTTCTTGAAGTTGTTGCATAAGAAACTTATGATGATAAGGTGAAGTGTGAATGAATTCCATAAGAGGAATATTACAGGCCATAAAGTTGAGTTATTCAAGAAAATTCTAATGTGATTTAGAAGAACTAGTATGAGGTTTATAATTTAAATTGGATTTAGGAGGTATAGATGTGGTAGGAGGATTAGAAGGAGGAACTTATTCCTCAGGTGCTTTCAAATCATCCCAAGTATTAGTGATATCTTTAAGTAATTGTTCTTCTAAAGATGGTTTTTTAGGCTTGGTAATAGGTTCTTTATGGCTCAGTTTATGATGATAATTAACCTTAGTAGTGTTGACATATTGATATTTGTTATAATATAGGTCATAATCGGCATCAATGGCACAAACATTTGATTTATTATATTTTGAAAAATATTTTGGATTATTAGAAGTAGAAGCTTTAAAGTTTGATCATTTTTGAGATGTGGTAGAGTAATCTTGATGATGAAGTTTGATAATCACTTCATGGTTGAATGAGTCACCAAGCATGTATGAAATAACACACTTAGTAACCCCTCTACATGATTCATGAGAATGCCCAATGTCAGCATGGAACCAATAGAATAGATTGGGATCATACCACTTATGAGAAACATTAGGATAATAGAAAGGATTCAAGGGAAGTAAAATAATTACATTTATTAAACTAAAAGAGGTGTATGAGATGTGAAAGGAACATTAGATTTGGTAACTCCAAGTTTGGTTTGGGAAGTATTACTAGTGATAACATTGTATGTTTCAAAAGATCCTTTAAGAAGTTTATGATTGGGTTCAAATTGTTTCATATTAAAGTCTTAACGCTTAGTTGCTCAAAAGCTTCATTAAGAGTTTTAGGACAAAAGTTTTAAACCTTATATTGAAGAGTAAGAGTAAGAGTGGTTATAAAGTGTTTGAATAAATGATCATCAATCATATTATGGTTAACTTTATGAGCTAAAGATTTCCATATTTTAATAAAATCATGAGCCGATTCATTAAGAGATTGTTTAGCATTTATGAAGTGACTACAAATTTTTTTAGGAAGATCATTATGTTGAAACTCTTTAACCAAATGATTAACCAAATATTCAATTTACCAAATATAATGTTGAGGAAGTTGATTATACCATTCTAATATATCACTAGTGAAAGTTTTGACTAATATATTACTTGTTGAAAATGTTTTAGTTTGGATCCACTCTTTATAAAGGATATTGAAGGCTTTGAATAATGAAGGGGGGTCTTTATTCCCATCATATTTGATAGTTGGAGTTATGTTACCAATATCATTAGATACAATGAAGGGAGATAAAGGCAAATTTTGAATGGTTTGAA
Source organism: Torreya grandis (assembly GCA_037957365.1). Taxonomy (NCBI): domain Eukaryota; kingdom Viridiplantae; phylum Streptophyta; class Pinopsida; order Cupressales; family Taxaceae; genus Torreya; species Torreya grandis. The sequence continues at coordinate 550,360 of JARHVA010007298.1, read as the reverse complement.
GCATCTTGTTATTCATTATGGGTTGAGGAATAACATTAATTGAGGCATCCCTAAGAGGTGAAGGAAGATAATTAGGATTAACTTGAGGATGAATAGTTAGATATTGATTAGCCATATTGATCAAGTGTTATTTAAGTTGCATCATTTGATTAGTATTAGAGTTTTGCATGGTGTTCATTTATTGAACTACTTGAGCTAAGAGTTGGGTTACATCAAGAGGTGAGTTAGTGTTGGTTGGAAAACTCCCCAAATTAGTGTTAGGGGAAGGATTATTAGTAGTATTATTAAATATACTTACATCAATTATTCCCATATTGGTTTGGAGACCTTGAGAAGTGCCTTGATAAGTATGGAAAGGATTATATCCATAAAATTCATCTTGAGGTGTTATTTTCACCATTTTATAGTTCATAGATGGAGGAGAAGAGATGACCCAATAATTATGGTTCTCTTGGGAGGAAAAAAGAGGAAGGAATGAACATCCCATATAGTATATAAATGAATTTAGGTTGTCCAAAAATATTCTACTAGGAAACCTCATTCTATTTGAATAGATATGAATAGGATGTAAAACTAGAAAAATAAGAAATTAGATAAAAAAAATAAAAAAATAAAGAAATAGAACTAGGTCGACTAGATCGACCTAGTGCAAAAAATGGGGCTTACGGACTATACTAGGTTGACCAGGGCAATCTAGTGTAGTGCATAGGAGCCAAGAAAAGTATAGGGTTAACTAGGTTGACCTAATATAGTGAACATGGAAGAGTAAAATATTGATAACAAGTTTATAAATGAAATAATATAATTTTTATCTAATCTAAGAAAGTAAGTGTAGAAAGGAAACACATAGTCAACTAAATTGATGCTAACCAATTTAATTGATGCACATAAAGAAAAATCTTGCACTAACATTGGTTAATGAAATATTTTGCACACATAATTGATAAAATATCAAGCAAATTACTTGAAATTAAAGATATCTATTTAGTTAACCTAGAATATTTCATTAGATTTTTAAAAAATATTTTAAGTGTAAAGGGAGATTAACTATAAGAAAGGTATGAGATAGTAATCTAAGGATAGTTTTAGGTAAGTTTAGGATGAAAGGGACTATAGTGGAAATGATATAGGATTGGTATAAAGGCCTGCCCACTTAATTCACACACCACAATGATAAGGGTGTTGGGTGCTTAGAAAAAATATACCATTAACTATGCTTTATACTTGACCATATAATCAAGTCAACTTCTCCCTTGGTGATGAAATCTAAGTAAGTTGGCTTAGGTAGTCAAATATTTAAATGCTTGTTGATGTTTATGTGGTTTGGCCCTATGTGCAAAAAATATAAATAGTTCAACTAAAATATTAATTGAAAGCCACCTAATTAGACTATGTGAGTTATTATAAGCATGCAAATAACTAAAAATAAAGATTTGATTAACATATATAATTAATTATAACTTCAAAAAAAGGTATAGTTGAGAAACTATATAGATAATCATATAGAATAGGGTCAATAGGGTTGACCCTATACTATGGAGGCAAACTTTGAAAATGAAATAGGTCGATCAGGTCAACTTATTTTTTTTAGGACACATAGAACATAAAACTAGGTCCATAGGGTTGACCTAGTTGACTGTGTAGGATCAATTTTAAAGACTACAAAATATGAAAGGAAAGTATAGAAATATAAAGATGTAGAGAAATAAAAACTCATCTCAGTGATTTAGAGATGAAAAATAGAAATATTATTGATCAAGAACCTTGTAGAAAACTATCAAAAACTTGCAAACTAGGTCGAGCTGGTCGACGAAGAAATATAGAAACCTATTGAAAAAGTGTTGAAAATGCACTAGGTCAACCTGGTCAACCTAGTTGACTGAGAAAGAAGTTTGAAAACTAATGAAAATTATACTGGGTTGAGCTAGTTGATCTAGTTTTCTAAATATAATTATGCATATTTTGAAACCTTTACTAGGTGTAGCTAGTTAGGTTAATAACCTATTATTGCAAACCTATGCAGATAGATAAATAAATTGGGTCGATAAGGTCAATTCAACATAGTAAAGATATGATAAAAACAATGATGAATAGAAATGAAATAAGTGAAATAAATCCTACAAGGGTTTGATTCACATCATGTTCACCAAAATGTATGCAATCAAAAATGCATCATGTCCATAAATTAATCCTAGATCAGATGAGATAGAACACACCTACACATCTGATTAGGGAGTATACATTTGTTAAGAGGGAGCATGACCAATGTGAGGATCCACTAGACTCGATTAGGGGATCACTTGTCACAACACACCATGTGAGATAGGGTTCTAAAGCCTATAGTCTAATAAAAACACATAACAACCCTAAAAGAGTCTTATGATTTAATATTTCACTAATCTAATAACAAGGTAAATCTGATCTATTCCACACCAAATCTTGTGGCATAAAGTGGGGGGGGGTTAGTAAAGCAAAGAAATCAAAACATGTATAGGGAACTTTAAATAAATTAAGTATGAGTAACACCATAATACATAGAATATGAAGAATAATATTATTTGAGCCAACACTTATGCTAATTTTATCTACTAAAAGAGAGGAGAATAATGTTAGAATATGCTTCCTTGAATATAAACCCATCGACACTCAATCTCACCCGTGGAAAGAGGGGATTCATAAGAGGTTGTTGTAGTTTTTAAGGATCACTTTTTTAGGCCAAATCATCCTAGACCTATCCATATGACTAGATTCTCCAAAATAATAAACCTGAGATAAGTTTCCTTAAGTATAATGGTGGAAGAAATGATTGTGAAGAATCATGAGTGAATAATAACTCTTAATTGCATATCTTAATAATGACTAAAATGAACTTGTATTTATAAGAGTATATTACCATAGAATTATTTGAAAATATTGACTATGCTAGGTTGACCTAGTTGACCTAGCACATTTTTGGGCTAATTCACTAGGTTTGTGAAAGGTCAGTTGGGAGGTTAACAAACCAAAAGAGAGAAAAGGTCCATAAATTTTACTAGGTTGACCAGGTCAACCTAGTATGTTGAATAAGTCAAAAGGATGCCAAATAAGGAAATGAAAGATAGAAAGAGGAATAATACTAGAATATTATGAAAGGGAGGAGAAATAGCTTAGGGAAAGGATTTAAGAACTTGTTTGATTGGTAGTAATGTGTCAAAGAGGGACAACAATCCTACGAAGCACCAAAGGTATACCCACCCCTTTCTTGATGCACCCCTTAGAGTAAAGACTCAGAAAGATTGAGTCTTGATAGGTTCTTTCAAGATGTAAAGGCTTAGTAATTAATAAAAGTGTGAAAATAATATGTGTATATGCTCTTCATATCTATGGGAAAGAATCCAAATTTCCTATTTCTATTGAAATAATTGCATTATATCTTGCACACCAACTTGAGCTCTTAGAGGATGATGCTTTAAAGATAAGATTAAATGAACTAAGAAGTTTTGAGGAGATAAGGGCCATTGATATGCACATCATGTGGTCCAATCAACACTAAGCCAAGAGGTCTTTCAAAAATAGATCCTACTCAAAGATATTCCAACAAAGTGATATAGTCCTCAAATGGGACAAGGACCATGCAAAACCAAAAAAGTAGTCTGAGTTTGATAGTCATTGGAGTGGGCCTTATGTTATGATAGGTTGCAAAGAGAGAAATGCCTTTGAGCTTGCTAAGTTGAATGGAGAGAGCCTTCCTATCTCTATCAATGAGAGGTATCTTAAATTTTACTACTAGTTTATCTCATGATATTTGTACATAGGTAGATATGTTTGTCTTTAACTCCAAGTGCTCTTACACATTTCTCTATTTGTTATTTTTTCTTATATTGTTTAGGTAGTTGTTTAGTGTGATTTTTATTGATTTACTATTGTTTGTGTGCATCTCATTATTTCAAAGTGTTTCCAAGGTCAAGAAAAATCCTTTTTGTAAGTAATAATTCATTTATATAGTCATCATGAGTAAGTTTGAGTAAGATTGATCAAATTATAGGTTCCACGACTAGCAAGGTGATCAAGCTAGCTGAGTCACCCAAAATGTTGGTACATTTCTAGAAATAGAAATTAGCCAACCCTATATCTTAAGGTGTCATGGCATATGTTCTAAATTTATTTTTTATTCATGTTAAAGGCACTCTAGACATTTTTAGTAATTTTCTTGTATATTCATATTTCAATCTTTTCTTAGCAGTCTTCAGTGAAGGATTACATGAAAAGGATGTATTTCATGTTATGTCTTTACTCTACAAATTTGGTGCCTTAGCATATTTTTATCTTAAGATACAATATTTGAAAAATGATTTAGTAGTGAAATACATGTCTATAAATGTCAAAATTGATCTCCAAAAAATAGTCATTTGTATTCAAAAAATCCTTAACGAGCTCTTAGTGAATGCGTTACCACTAGGTGTCAACATCCTGCTTGATCGAATCGTAGATCAATGACACGTAAATAGAATATTGAGTCATTGGGAACATCAAGATCTAATGGAGTGCATTTTATCTTGAAATCAAGATCAATTCTGAGCTTGAAGGTAAAACACATAAATGTTCCAAGTAGCAAGATATTGGGTGCCCATACAAAGATCTAGTAGCATGTGGTAAACTAATAAAGCTAGTGGATCCAACTAAGATAAATGGTGTGCTATCCATCATACCAAATCAGATTGATGGCAAGCAAAGGTAAAAGATTCAAAAAATCCCAAGGATGAAAGAGTTCCTATCGAGTGTCATAATTATGGTGAATTATGAGATCAATAGTGTCAGTTTGATCTTACAGACTAAGATCAATGACATGTCTTTAATTGAGTAAAAGAATTCAATGGTACATAGGTCAAGGAGCTCAGATTGAACATGAAGTGACCACATGACTCAAAATCACTAATCAAATTAAGTTGAAAGTGAATATAAAGAAAGCACGTGGTTGTGAAAAGTGTCTCAATCTGTGAATCATAGGTCAAAGATCAATGGATAGTGTTGAAAGAAAACTTCTAGAAGGAAATGAGATGACAAAACATGTCCAAAATATATGGTATGTTTGAGATTCTAGTAAAGAGTGTGTTCTATATTGGATCCTAATTAGTTAAGAGATTTAAAAAGAGCATCAATGGAGGAAGAAGTGGGAGAAGGAATGGTGTGACTAATACAATTTGTTTTAAGCTGGCTTGATCAATTAATATTTTCAAGGAGCATAAACGTAGGGTAGTTGTAACTACTATTCTAAGTGGAATTGAGATCATTAATGACCCCTCTAGTGCCAAAATTTTATCTCCCTAGATTTTATATCTTCTTAAAAATTTAGGCATTGAACTCTTGGTTTTCATCCTTTGACTGGGTATAACAAACCTCTGTTAAAATCACTTTGTAAACTCTTTTGAAATAATATACTACAATTTCAAATTCTAGTTTAATGCTAAGTGTAATTTATTGGATTTTTATTCATAGATTATATGTTTCTTATTCATCACCTATGTGTCCTTCATTTACCTTGCTTCAAGACTATTAGTTTTTTGTAGGTTTTGTGAAGTGTTATCTACTAAGGTTTATTTTAAAGTGTCACAAGTACATAGTGTCTTACATAGACATATCTCTTTATGTCCTTCAAGTTACAGGTCTCTTTTCAACCTTCATATAAAATACTCATGTTTGGAACCTTGTTAATGAATTTTATAAATTATTTTCTCCATTATATTCATTACGAGTCATGAAAGTGTCTAAGTTGAGAATGAATTATTGAACATTCAATGCATCACCACTTAGAGTAGGTTTTCATTCATGTATTTTATCCCCATTTTCATGCTAATAGATTAAGTTTTAGGAAAAGAGATTCAAATTTTCATATCTTATAAGCTATCCTCATTAAAAACCCCTAGAGGTTAGACCCAAATTTAGGTAACCTAGAGCCTAGGGTCATTCTCATGTTGGTCTAGGTTTGAGAATAGGACTTGAAAACTTCTACTTTAAGCTAGGGTGAAGGTATCCAAAAACTACCATGAGTGGACATCATGGCACATGATGGGAATCTTATGTTATTTTGAGGTGAATCCCATCCTTATCTATAAAAGACAACTATATTATAATTAAAGAGTCGACTAAAAATTGATGAAAAGTGCTATCAAATTTAAGTTAGGATTTCACCTACTTTCTCCTTCACCCTTTTGGACTGTAAAAGCTGGCCATGATTGATATTATTGTAACATCACTTTTTTTAATGAATGTAATTTTAGTTTTTTATAAAAATTTTGGTCTATGTTTCAAATTATCTTTTATGTCCACTCTAAATGATTGTTAATGTTAGATTAATTAGACTAACACCTTGCCATTAAATGTATGTTATGGTTATAATATGCCTATCTATTATAATCCCTTTGTGAACTCTTTTATTTTCCTTCTCAAAGTACTATTTTTTTGTTCTATTCTAAAAATTACCATTAGAGGTTTATGTGTGATCTACTATAGACTTCTAGTACTTATATTTAATGAGGGGTTTATATTTGATGTTTACTCCCCTATTTCCTTAGATTCCTCCCATTCTATGTTCTTGGAGGTATAATTTTTTTTGAAACTCAGTGTACAATGGTATATATGTGTTAAGGGCACTTGGTTTGATAGTCGAGACATCGATCTCATTCTAAATCTATAGGCATTATTTTCTACATTACTCTCCCCTCTCTTTTTGTGTTTATTTTAAAAGATTGAACTACCTTTTACCCTTGTGTTTAGAAAATAAAGGAGCATAATATATGAGATTTAATAACAAATATGCATAAGTATACCTATATCTAAGAATATAGTATTGAGATTCTAATGGTGGAAATACATCTCTTGGAAACTATTTCATGTAGACTCCATAGTGAAGTCAAATACCTATAGCCTTAATCTAGGATGATCACAAATCAATCATAAAATAGAGGACACAATTAAAATACTTCGATCTAAGAATATCATATTGAGCTTTCGATGGTGGCACTATAATTCTTGGAGACTATTTCATGCATAATCCATAGTGAAGTAAAATACTTGTAGTCATGCCTTAAGCCAATCATAAGATGAAAGTCCATCATTTTCCCCATATTTATCTTTAAGAATACCCAATCTCATGGGTATTTCATGAACTAAAATTTGGATTGCACAATAAATAGAATTAGGAGGGAGACAAGACATTTTTTAATATTATTATTATTTTATTAATTAAAGAAAAGGCAAAAAAGTTTATGTATTGAATGTTGGCTTAGTTAAAATTATGTTTATTGATAATAATATACTAATTACTATTTTTTTGTGAAGCATCTTAGAGACTAGTTCACCCATCACCAGATCTAGGTCACATCACAACTGATTGATGATTTCTTCATGCTTTTACATAAAATCCCAAGCTTAACAAACCTATATTTTTCATGATTCTAACTAGCTTGTCCCCATAACCTCTTCCAAATTTATATCCCAAGATGTCTTAGTTAGCTAGCTCTACCATTAATGTCCAAGGGGTTATTCATAATTTACATGAAAACCTTGAGAGATACCTTCCCCATTTCACTCTTGGTGTGTGATAGACTATTGAAGAGCACATAAATTCCTATAAAACTACCCTACATCTCCTAAATGTAAAGCACAAGGATGTGGCATGTAAGCTTTTCCTCTTCACATTAATGGAATCCACATATGATTAGCTCCTTAACCTCCATGAAGACTATATCCCCATTTGGGACCATTTAATTACTACCTTCCTCACCCAATTTGGGCAAGTGATAGACCCTAGTGTCCTATACTAGTAATTTACTTATATTAAATGATATCCCAATGAGCCTATTATCAGCCTAACCCCCAATTAACATTAAAAATGTATAAGAATGTGTTATACCATTAGATGACCATGATTTTAAGGAGATACCTAATAATAATAATAATAATAGACTTATCCCTAACTTATATAGGAGCCAACAATGTAGATAGATAACTAAACCCCCAAGGCCAGATGATGAACCCCACTCCTAATATGATACAATATATGCTCACATTGAGCTTCTTTCCTAATATTAGTTAGAATATCCCAATAATTTAGCCACTCCATGTAATAGATCAAATCTTTCTAGTTAATCCCACTTCAATCCAATGTTACCACACTAGGTATCATTGGTAGAAACTAACAATACATAAATTATGCTCTAGGAGTTCACAAAGAATGAGATGTATGCCATTCAAATAATGGTACAAAAATTCAACAATGATTTCTTTGGGATACAAAGGTAAGTGAGTAACTCTAATGTAGAGAGTTCTATCAAAATATTCACATGTCAAATAATGATCAAGAACTAAAACCATCCTCATAATCCCCTATAACCCTCATGCAATAGGTTAACCAAAATTAATATCTTCAAGATAGCCTTACCTAACTAGTGTTGAGTGTATAACATATCAACCCATAGATAACTAAAAAATACAAAGTTTAGCTCTAATTTTGGGATCTTTGAGAAGGAAATGGAATAATATGATGGGGACCCAATTCACCTTTAATCATCCAACATAGGTAAATCCCCTAACACTACTATATTATTAGAAACCATGCATTTCCCTAGATAAAAATAAAATGAGTCAGAGGAGGGTATTAGTGAGGTGTAAGTATTTAAATAATTCTAGAGGAGTAACTACACCATCAAGAATAGGAAACTACAATATACCCTCACTAACTCAACTCCCCTAAATAATGGTGTGACCCCACATGAAAAAAATTCTAAGAATGACCCCCCACCTTTGAAACCTCAACAACCTAAGACTCTTGTAGAGACTCCACAAGTATAAATTAAAGGGGTTATAACATAATTTAAGAAATGAAGAAGATCAAATCCAACATCACCCTCTATGATCTTGCTCAAATCACTGACCAACATGGTCTCCTACTAGAAACATTAACTTAGAAGATAACTCCATCTACCTAGATGAACCCAAGGGTAGCCCTCACAAATGTGATCATTCACAAGAATAAGATGGAGGTCCCCCCTTCCTCTTAACCATTTGGTTTTTTATAAATAATATACATAACTTCTTAATATATTTGAGAGCCTCAGCCAACGTAATGCTAGTAGGCATATGTGAGAAGCTTATAGTGGTCCCTACATAATCAAATAAAGTAGTGGTCTAGCTTGACAAGTCTGAAGCAAAAGTGATAGGGGATTTTATCAATGTCCACATATAGTTAGAGTCTAATCCTAGGATTCAACACTTTATATACATCCATGTGGTGGATATTCCCAAAGCCTATGACATACTCCTCAGTAGAGATTGGTCCAAATCCCTAAATGGTTATATGGACACAAATTTCTCCCATATGTGGTTACCATAAAGGGGAATGACCAATCAAATCTTGGTAGATATATAACCTTACATTAAACACATGACAACTGAGTACAATGCCATTAATGAGAAAGTAAACCTAGTATCCTTAGATCTAGGTATCAACATACTGAGCAAAGAATTTCCCAAAGACCAATGTAGCCATCACTCAAACCCACCCAACATAGAGTCTCTTTATATATATGGAACTCATTCCAAACAAGGTATCAAGGTTGGTGTTTATTTTATATAACCCCTAGGGAGGAAACATTTAGCATCATATAGGTTACAATTTCCTAGCATAAATAATCTAGCAGAGTATGAATAATTAATCTCAGGGTTGTGATTTATATTAAAATACAAGGCAAATAATTTAAGAGTATTTAGATACTTTGAAATAGTAGTCAACCAGATCAAGACTAAATTTAAATGCAAGATATCATAACTTAGGAGGTATAAACATAGGGCTTGGAATCTGATCAAAATATTTACCACATTTAATATCATCCTTATCCCTTAGGAGGAAAACCAAGTTGTCAGATCACTGACATCTATGATAGCTAACCCAATTCCCTTAGATGACACTAAGTTGAAATATTTCTCTATGGAATTCATCCCATGTCTATCTATCCCTATCAACATGAAAAACTTTTAGGTCTTTGAGGATGACCAATAGATAATCAAATTTCTTAGTAATGAGGGAATATTTAGGACCCAAATTATAAATTAGAAATATAGAGACAACTTGGGGAATGAATTAGATGAATATGAGATACTTAATATTCATGGGAAATAGATCCCAAAAGGGATGATCTCATTGGAAAGAGTTTTTGATACTTTAGACCCCACCTTCTAAGCAAAAAGACCCAAGTTTAAGAACTAAAAATGCTAACTCATGAACTTTGGCCTTGAAAAAAACCCCTACATATTCAATTTAGGTCCTAACGATATGGACTATAACTTGGAATAGTTATGAATATTACTATCAAGATATAAAGATGTAATTGTCTAGGCCTATGGATATTTTAAGGTATTTGACATGAGATTGAACACTCACAATAATCCCCTCAAACCCATTTAAAAACTATTTAGGTAAATACAAAGGCCTCTAAATCCAAATGTGAATCCCTTAATACATAAAAAACTTCATAAATTACTTTAAGTGGGGATATTTTTTGTAGTTTTCACTCCAGCTATGTGGCCAACCTAGTGCCTATGTGAAATAAAAATGGAGAAATTCACCTATGTGTAGACTTTGAGAACTTAAATTGAGACTTGAAAAAAGACAAATAACCATTGTCTTCCCTTGATGAAGTAATGTAAATGGTGATTGGATCTCATATGATTTTATTTTTGGATAGATTTTTAGGATACAACTAGGTCTTGGTTAATTCTGAAGATAGGGCTTAGACCACATTCATCACCAAGTCGAGCATATTTTATTATAAATAAATGCCCTTTGGGTTAATCAATGGTGGTTAATGTTTATAAAGAGTGATGGAATCTACCTTTGAAATATTGATTAGTAAATGTATAATAATCTATATGGATGACCTAAATATATTTTCAAAATATAAGTCAGATCATGTATGCCAATTAGATAAAACATTCAAAATATGTAGAAGGTATGGCATTTCCCTAAACCCAAAGAAGAGAATGTTTGGTGTCACTTAAGGTAAGATTATCAGTCACATTATCACAAAGGTATTACTATCGATCCTAAAGGGTGGATGTAATTTCTAAGCTACCTTTAGCTAATAATAATAAAGAATTAAAATCCTTCTTTGGGAAAATTAACTTTTTGCCTAAGTTTATTTCTATATTTACTAAAAATGTAAAAAACTTAAATTCTATGTTGAAATAGGATGTGAAATTATAATGACATGTTGAATCAAATAAATCTTTATAGGATATCAAAGATGCCATTATGCAAGCCCTGGTTCTCATTAGCCCAAACTATACACAATATATATAAATCTACCTCTTTGCTTTCAAGCACACCATTATGTCTTTCCTCACCTAGAGATTATATGGAGAAATAACCATATTGATTTTATGATCACCAATCTTAAGGATGTTGAGCTAAGATATTATACCATAGATAATAATGCCTATGCCCTAGTTAAGGCAGTGAATAAATTTAGATACTACATCCTTAGGAATAAAGTGCACATAATTTCCTTGGATCCATAATGAGGTAGATGATGGGGTATATTGAGTTGGTAAAATGTAGAGGTCAATGGATGAGAAAATTTCAAGAGTAAAACTTAGAAATCAAACAAGCCAAACTAGTTAAAGGATATGGCTTCACCCAACAAATAACTAAGATAGATTTGAAAATAACTATGTACCAAGTAGACTAGGGAAGAGTGTTATAATTAGAATGGTATGCCCTAGTCATGCATTTCCTAATTTATGGAAATGCACCTTGGGGACTCAACCATACATATAATATGGCAAGGGATATCCTTGTGACAATTACATTATAGCCTATTATGGATTCAACACCATTTAACCAATCAAAATTATATTTCTTTAAATTCATCAACCCAAATTTATCAGCCAACCATAAGTTTATCCTCACAAACACAAAAAATTACACGATGTCATTTAAGGCAATTTCAAATAAAAAATCACTAATATATAAGTCATCAAGTTCCTAGAGAACACCATAACCACACATTTTGGGTTACCCATATCCTTGGTGTTGGATAATGGTATCTCTTTCCTATCCACAAATTTCACATAATAAACCTATGAAAATGGAATTATACTAACATTCTCACCCAATAACTACCTATAAGGTAATGTGTTGGCAGAGTCCACCAATAAGAATTTAATAGACTTAATCAAGAATTTAGCCAGATATAATCCCTAAGAAAGGCACTCATTACTAAAGTTTGCTCTATGGGCTAGCATTAGGTATAAACAAGAAGTCAAAATATATCCTTTCTTTTTAATTTATGGACTCAATATAATCATGTCAATCATACTCAAGCTTCTAAATTTTAAATTTATGCAAAAAATCATGGAACCAAATGATAAGTCAAATTCCAATCTCCTAAGCATAATTGAGTTAGAGGAAGGCCAAGATGAAGCTCTATTAAGCTTCAACAAACATTAGGATATAGTTAAATGATGTTTTGATAAAGGAGATAAGTTTAAGTGTTGGGCCCCTAACCCATTATTGGAGTGTTCACACCAACTTGACATCCAACTTAATGCATATAGATATTTTGGCAAGGGGTTAGCCTAATAATTTTGGTTTATAACAAGAGGATGCAACACAAATCTTATGCCATATGGTCTATAGCTAACCATCTCCTAGATATTAAATAAATAGAAAAAGATTTGGAGATAGATGGCAAGTAGAGCATATGAATCTTAGGGTCATGGATCTAGTAGTTATGATGATATAACTCTAGCTCAGTACTCAGTGTACAACTTCCACCCTAGCAAAGATGATTTTGAAAGGACTATATAAGGAGTTATAACTAAATGATGAAAGAGATAAATAATAGTAGTGAAGATCTAGTGAAATGACTTCAAAACCATGCTTTGTAAACATTTCACTAACAACCTTAAGGCTTAGAAATAGAATGGAGGCCACTCTAGCTCCAATTGTATGTTCCCAAGATTATCTATGAGCCTCTACATTATTAGCATCATGATATGAATATAAAATATTTCTATGGAATTTTAACAATGATAAATGGTGTTGCATTAAAATGTAATTGAGTGTGTTTTCTTTGTATGTCTTGTAATATTGCTAATGGGATGTGAATTTTTATGATGTTACACTTTTGATTAATTATATGAATTGGTGTTCATATGTTTGGTTGGTTTCACTAACTTAATGGAGTCTCTATAATTTTTATGACATCATCATCATCATTTTACATAGAGGATGAGTATAGATTTACACTAGTAAATCCAATCTCTATTTAATTTGTATATGTTTAGTATGAGTCATAATTTAAACTAAAGTAGTATTATGAATCACGAAGAACCTATATGACCCTAGGCTTAACCTAAAAAAGGCTTGCACTTATGGATTTACTTGAGTTAAGTATTTGGTACATTGATTAAGTCTCCCTAATGAAGCCTCATGCCATGGCATGACCAGTTCAATGTGGCCCCTGGTTCATTCTCAATTGTGCTTTGGGTGAGTGCATAAGGCCTATGCTTTATGTGTATTGATGTCAGTATAGTTGAGTGTTTAAATATTGAGAGCAAAGGGAGTTATCCCATGATTTCACTTAGTTGTAGTAAAACACCCCTAGACTTTCACAACATTTTGATTCTATTATAGGGACATGTGTTAAAATTTTTATTGTGATGGTGTTAGAGAATGATGTACCAAATTTCACTCAAAAATATTGAATGCTAGTTATAACAAGTGGAAAATAGTTTTGCATAGAAAAATCTAACCTGTAAAGGAAAAATCCAAGAAAATGGGTTTAGGATAGCCTATAGGATGCATTATATGAGGTCTTTTTCTATGATTTACCTAAGCATGTGTACAATTCATTGGATTCATATTTAAACCATAGATGAAGAAAGTATGAATGGTTTTATGAGTGGAAAAATGAGTACCTAAAAAGGCTTGGGACCTTAGAAGTTATTAGACTAAAGATATGGATAAATGGTGGTAAGGAGCTATTAATAACTATATACTTGAGTTTGTAGTATCAAATTATTCATGCCCTAAGGAAGCAGAGTACCAATTTTTGTGAGACCTTAGAGGCAAATTTATGAAGGAGTTTGACATTGATATCAAAAAGTTAATGGTTAATTATGGTTTTTAAAATTTGGGAATTGAACTCTATAATCTTTTTGCATATGAGATGTGCAAAGGGGAAGATGGGGATGTATAGGTAAGGTGTAATGGAAGGAGATGAGTGAATTGACACCTGAGATATTAGAAGATAAGCCTGTAATAAGAGACATGTTGACTGATGGAGAATCTAAAACCTAGAAGTGTTAGGAGAACCCATAGTGAATGGAAAGGGCATAGGGAAGGATCTCTTGAAAGATAGTATCATAAAGATGAGAGGTATAATCAAGCAATGGAATGATATTGACACTTGATAGTTATGGAATTCACTAAGTTCCTATATAATTTGGTGATTATGGATACTCTTGATGTGCCTACCCCATTTGAACATATGGTGCATGCTCATGTGTTGGATCTCCCACTTAAAGATATTAAAAAAGTGATTGTTGACCCTACCAACTCATCAAATCTTAGACATTTTGAATATTTGTATTGGAAATTTTTTAATGGTCAAATTATTCCATATATGGAGGTGAACACAACTACATCTAGACCATTGAGTGCTAGTTTACCACAATAAAAATTTAATGTGAGCATAAAAACATATATGATGTTATCAATGCAAGGTGGGAATTAACCCATAAGAAGTTGTTTGATGCCATAAACAAGTAGCACATAACCAATAACATCAATTGGACCAACAAGAACAATGAGACCAATGCCTACCTCTAAGGCTAGAGGCATTGGAGGACCATTGCCAAGATAGGCACCAGGGGGATAAGCACATCAATTACCATCTACCCACTATAGAATATCTACTATGAAATGGATATGCACCTCCAAAAATATCATGGCATAGAAAATTCTATAGAACATGTACTAATGTGTGAACTATAGTGGCACACATGAGGTATAACCTAGTTAGAGCACAAGGCTACTCAATATAAATTACTTTACTTGATATTTCCCACACTTGGTACAAAATGTTTGATCCCAATTAGGAAATGGTTGACTATGATACACTAAAGGATGAATTATTGAAAGAGTTTGACATCACAAAGTTTAAACAATAGAGAATCCTCACATTAAAATAAATTACCCAATGACTCTTAGAGAGTGTGTGCTTATAAAATAAATAGTTCAAAACTCTCCTATCAAATCTCAGCTATGATATTCACCCTTCCCAACATGCACAGTGGTTCATTGGGGAATTTATCATACCATTATAAAGAACACTTTCCATGAATAATTTTATAGACCCTCAAAAAATGCTTTAAGCCATGCTTAGAATAAAGGTAGTTAGAAGTGCAAACATCAAGATCAACATATTTATGGAGGTTAAAAGTAAATCTATAGAATCCCAACTCTAAAATATTACCATGATCTCTATGCATGATGATTGAAGTGGACTATGGTACACTGACTATGAAGTCGAATGCCATAATAAGACTAAGTTCCCATGAAGGAATGTGCATGCTTTACTTCTAAGCTATGAAGTCCATAAAGAAGTGCATGACATGTGAAACTTTAATTTGTTGAAATGTGTGTTAGCAGAGGTTCTTGGGTCACTAGTTGATGATAATTACGAGGATAGCTAGATTCTAACAATTTGTGCAAAACATAATAGTGAAGGCATAATTGATGGAAGCATATTAGAGATGGAAAGAGTGTTCTTAAATAGAGTTAGATTAAATAAGGATTTTTTAGATATAAATAAAATTCAAGAGTGATCATAAAATAGAATAAACCTTAACATAAAAAATGTTAACACAAATAAGGGTAAATGCAAGAAATCTAATAGATAACCATACACCAAAAGTCTATATTGATCTCAGAAAGGGTCATCATCTTCTTCATATCCAAACATATATATTTATATTTTATATAGTTTTTGACTATTCATATTCTAATTTATATATTATCACCAATTTGAGGATACTATTCACCTTTTATTCTTTCACAACACTAGAGTATAAGATAAAATACATAAGCTGACAATTACATATATAGTGCAAAAATATTCAAGGAATATCCTGTATAGTCTTACTTATCCAATTTTCTTCTCCCAACACTTTCCCATACTTAAAAATTTATCTCATCCTAAGACAACATCATATGTGCATCTGAATGTGCACTGAGGGTAGAAGCTAGAAAATTTGGGTAGACTAGCAAGAGTCATAGTAATCACTCAAAGTGTCATTTTTAGTTTTTGCCTCTTTTGCACTACTTAGCCACCCTTTTGAGGTTTCAACTAAGTATCATACCAACCTACTACCTTATTGGGTTTTCAATAGGATAATGTAGCTAGGTGGTTTCCCTTTAGGGGTTTTCAACCAATTTGGCTTTGCTTGTCTCACTAATCATCCCCAGTGTAAAAATTATTCAAATTTGATAAAAAAACAATTTTCAAAACTTGCATAGTGTGAAATACTCAACTAGTAGTAGGTGGTGTGTCTGAAGAAGGAGGATATCTAGTGTAATCCTTAACATCTTTTAAGGCAGCTATGTAGTGGGCGATTCCTTATTGGAGATTGAAAGGTGGCATGTACATAGGGACCTTGAGCATTATATTTACCTCACTGGAAAATGGTGCCAAGTCCATTTTGAATGCATTCCAATAAATCATGACTTCCTAAACCATATAGATCAAGAGGCACATTAGTGTGTAACTATTGATGAGGTCCTTCAAGACTTTATTTTGTGTAACACTTAACTCAGCCCTTATATTACTAACCTTCAATTAGATCTCATCACTAAGCTACTCCATATTTTTTATGTGTCATTCTACCTACTCCCTTATAAATTCATTGTGTCTCAAGTCATGTTGCTAGCTGAAAATTCAATCTTACACATTATATATAAAATTGAAATATTATTAGAGATCAAGTTTAATTTCATTGGATGATGTAGTTGTGGCATGCATATCTAAGTGGGTAGCAGTAGCTATATTGAAGTTTACAATGGAATTAAAAAAGGAGTTATCAAGATACTTTTTCTAATCTATAAGATTACATGCAAGTTTATGGGCTTGGAGGGATATGGTATCTTACATACTTTGAAACTCTTCTAGCAAAGTAGTCAAAGTTGTAGTATCATACTTTAAATTAGAACCTAAATTTCTAAGTGCTTGAAGTTCTTGTGTTGTGAACTAGTATTTAGTGAGCTCTATGATGAGTGTCATCAACCTATGATGATATAACATGATTTTATTGCCTATGACATGAGATGAAAGAGCTAGGAAATCATATTTAATGGCCTATGCTACTTCATGAAGCTGATTCTGAAGCTTGACATTCTCAATCTTTGTTTGATCCCACTTCTACTCCATGAAAGCTACCTTTTGTGAAATAGATTCTTATAATGTTGTAGCTCCCTCTAATTTATTCCTATAGACTTGAACAATTTTCCCTAAGTCACCAAAGATTGGCATTCATAGTTGGCATTCTATGTCTATGTTTTGGAAATTGTGTGGAGCTATGAGTGTAAGTGGCTACACAACATCTATAGGGTTTGACCTAAAGATCTTTTGATCTACTTCTTATAGATACTAGAATGGTTCCTGATCACTATATTTTGTTTGTCATAACACCAAATCAACACCCATGGCTTGATTTTTTTGCTTATGAAAGATTTCAAATAAATGACATAGTATCCATGGTGACTTAAGAAGATTTTTTTATTACCTTGAACTATTGTGTGTATTGTAATGAATTAGCTTTTATATAGGTGAATCTTTTAAATAATATTTTAAGTATATAGTGTAGATATGGAATTTGAACTTATGTTTTATAGATTTTGTGATTGTTGGATTCTATGTCCAGGCCATACCTAGCTATCCATTTGCCTTGAATGCATGGCCGATGTGCCTAGTCACTTTTTGATTTGGATCTTAAAGTAGTTAGTCATTGGTGTATGTGTGAATTTATGTTGTTATGTCCTAAGATGCCCATATGAGGGATACAAGCTACTGATGTTGTCAATCTATTGATTTTTGGAAGATCATATCTATTGACCCTTAGTTCTTGTATTTATTTGTAGTGGTCGATCATTATTCAAAGAATATCTTGTTGATGTGACCTTATAGCATTTTTCTTGTACTTAAATTTTTTTAGTCACTCCTCATTAGCTTTTATGGTGATACACATGGCACTTCTTATACATATATGACATACATAATGTTTGGTTTTGATAAATACTTTAAGTGAGATCATATACAAACAACAAACAAGAAAAACAAACACACAAAAATTTTAGAAAAAATCCTAATCTAGATGGTGCTACTTAGCACCCACTCAACTGTAGATAGAGCTCAAATAGTTATTGGTGGTAAGGCTTAATCATATAGCCATTTATGTGCCCTAACAATATGGTTCCTTGTAAATATCTTAAAATGGCCATTATTTTTTGTGTTAAATCATGAATAATATAAGGTCCTTTCCATCTTACCTATAGCTTTCTAGGGAATGCTCTAAACTAGCTATCATACAATAAAGCTGATTGCTCCTTATGAAATTCCTTATAGTGTAGGTTTCAATTGTGCCATGATTTATGACTTTGCTTATGTATTTCCTACATCCATGCTACTTTTTGTCTAAAATAATCCATTTTTTTCAAGTCTAAGAGTTGATTGGTAAGAGATTCTTACTCTCCTCGGTACATAACTATAGCAATGCACAGACTAGGTACTAGATACTCCATTGACATGACTACTTCCTACTTGTATACCAGTTGAAATGGTGTGAATCCTATAGCTCTCTTATAATTTGTGTGATATGCCCATAAGATCATAGGAATGTTATCTTCCTAGTCATCATGGTTAACATCATATTTTTTTGTGAGCATTTTTTCTAGAACCTTATTGGAAGATTTAACCTGGCCATTCGCTTGAAGATGATAAGTAGTGCTTTTATGATGCACAATCATGAATTATGCTATAAAAATTTTGATAGTATTATTGAGGAAGTTCATTTCTTTATCATTGACTAACTTGATCAGACATCTTAACTTGGTAATGATGTTTTTATACAAAAACTTTGTTGCCTCCTTCACACAATAGCTTGGTGTGGTAGCAGCTTCAAACCATTTCATGAAATAATTTGTAGTAGTAATAATATACCTAGCCTTTTTGTGATTTCTTGGGTGATTGATTGGATTTACAATATCACTACCCCACTATTTAAATGGTTGTTCCATGTGGACTAGTTATAGTGGTATCTAATTTTTTTGGAGTGGTTTCCCCATACGTTGGTATACATCACAATGTTGTGTAAATGGATGTGCATCTTGAAATAAATTTGGCCACTAGAGTCCACTCTGAAGGATCTTTCTCACTATCACTTTGCCTAAAAAATGTTCTCTTTTAAATCTTTGATGAGCTTCCTCTAGGAGTTGAGTGCATTCGTGTTCTAGGACAATCCTACGTAGGATTTCATCCTTCCCCATATGATATAACAATCTTTTGATGATAGTACAGGGTAGCACTCTAGCTATGAACTAATTTTTGTCTCACTCTTATAAGTTCATAGGGAAAATTCATTACTCCAGGAAGTTAACAATTGCTTCAAAAAAAATTAAATCACAGTAACACAAAAAAGGTGTGCATCAGGTAGGTATTCCTATAGTTCTCTTGGTTCTTCACCATTTAGGATTTGATTGATGTGGTTAGGTCCCATGTTTCTTATACCTAGTTTTACATTTATTTGGAACTAAAATTCGTGAAATAGCATCAACTTATGAGATATTCAACCTCCTAGAATTGGTTTGTTGACCAAATAGTGCAGGGCTTGATGGTCCATGAAAACTTTAAATAATGTTGCTAGAAGATAGTGCCTAATTTTTTATAGTGTGAAAACAATGGATAGTGCTTCCTACTCTATGGTTATATATTTTTTCTACATTAGACAATTTATAGCTTGCAAGGTGAATGTGATGGTCAAGCACACCATCTCTAGGTTGTATAGGTACTACACCAATTGTGATGCCCAAGGCATCTACATGCACATGAAATGGCTTAGTGTAATCTAGAAAAAAAGTATGGGTGCAGTGACTAGTCATCATTTAATATCAATAAAATTTAATTAACATTCAAATGTCCATATAAACTTATCATTATTTCATATTAAGGCTTCTAATCAAGATGATTCTATGACATATCCATTGATGTATGTTTGATAGTATCTTGTATGCCTGAGAAAGGAGCGCATTTTTATGGAATTATCAAGTGGTGGCATACTCAGGATTACTAATATTTTAGATTGATATACTAAAATACTATCATTATAAACAACATGACCAAGTAAATCACCAAAAGGTGTGAAAAATAAACATTTATCTAAATTTAGAGTGATGTGCAGGGTTTGGCATCATCCTAACACCAAACACGGCTTAGATAAATGTTCTTTAAATATGGAGAAGAATCTCCAATCATCTAAATAAACTTCCATAAAATCATGGATGAAATATTTTAATGATGTGACTACTACACATGAGAATACTATATGTATGGTATTCAACCTAAATGACATGACTTTATATGCAAAAGAACCCAACTCTATTGTAAAAGTCATTTTGGCTCTATCCTCCTCTATGATTGAAATCTAATGGTATCCACTGAACCCATCTATAAAATAATATACTTCATGGCCTATGACAGACTTCAAGACTTTATTTGTAAATGGTATGAGGAAAGGATCATTTATGTAGGCATCATTAAGAATATGGTAGTTTTCATATACCTTAATTTCTCATGTTTTCTTGGGTTGTACTACCATTAGACTTACCCAGTTAATTATTTCTACTAGATATATTATGCCTACATCCCACATCCTATCTAGTAATAATTTTACTTTGAGTTTCATATTGGGATTTAGTTTGTATGGTTGCTTCTTAATTATATGTACACACTCTTTTAGTTATATGTACATCTCTCAAAGAGATGGGTCAACTCCTCATACTTCTTAGAATTTAGTGGGTAATACATCTTGATAGTCCCTCAGAAGTTATAAGACTTCTAAAATATTAGTCTCTATCCAATAATCACCTCTACTTGATAAATTTGGAATCTCCTCTATTCCAATGTTAGAGACGTGTTTCTTAAGATGTTGATATATGTTGCATTTTCATCATCTACTAATTATTGAATCTTCCTTTTCCTTTCCTTTTATATAATTTGGATGATATGCATCTTTTCTTCTTTTATTATTACTATTTTATTTTCATTAAGTGGCCTTATAAGATGCTTAGGTCTAAATAAATCATTCAAATCTAACTCTGTGTCAGAATTAGAGTCTTCATCATCTTGTGCCTCATCCTAAATTCAATAACAAGGATGTGCCATAGTTTTTTCTTTAGTTCTATTAGCTTTATACTTTTGGAGTGTGGAACTAAGATCAACAACTACATTTTTCTATGCAGTTGACTCTTTTGTGGTTCTCATATCTTTTGTGCACCCATGGCATAAAAAATACTTGAGTTTTTGAAGTGCATTATGGACTAAAAAATTTTCATCTTTAAAGACAAAAGTTTCTATGAAGTCACTTTGTACCTATTCCTAATGTTTGGTTTTTATCCTACACTCTTGGTGTATGTACCATGTTGCTGTTAGTGGAGCCAATGTGTAGTGAAAAATATGAACCCAATACTTAAGTGCCATACATTCTTCATTCCAAATTTCAATGCATTTATGTATGTGAAGATCAAGGAATTATCCTTCTTGAAAAAGTATCCAATTAGTGTGGATGAATTTTGGTGACTAAAACCTATTAATCATGAATTTTTAGACATCATCCCACTCTAGCTGATTATCTTGATGAGTTGCCCACCAAGTTGAAATAACTCCATTCAAAGCATAGTTTAATATAGTAACCCACTAATTGATAGTTGGGATATAGATTTAGAATTGTAAATTGAGATCTTCTATTGCATAATATACAAGTATGTGACATTCATGCATAAACACCATCCTCATAGACCTAAGTTCATGGTCATCATGGGCCTAGTTAAGGAGATGTGTATCTAAATCACCACTAATAGAAGATATTGATTCCTTGATAATTGTGATTTCCCTTGTTGGTTATATGTAATCCTACATATGATCATCATAATGATATAGGAATTCAAATTTTGAGTGAGTGGGTGATTTTATGAATATGGAGTCATAGTATTCATTGATGACCTAATTTACAATTGGTTACACAACTTCTTTTTTTGGTCTCCATTGTTCTACTTCATTCAATTACTAGGTAAGCATCAATTGTACTTGAGGTTTGGTTTATTGATACAAGAAGTTGCATTATGTTATGTATAGAGCATTAGGATTCTCCTCTATGTTAACCTTCATCAAGTTATTTTCTTGAAGAACCTATGGAAATTCTAGTTTAGCAAGAATTATATATGATTTATGCACTTGATTGAGTGAAATGAATATAACCTTATCACCTTGATGATCCTCAAATTGATTGACTACTATATTGATGGTCATTTGACCATCATACACACATTTTTTCCCTATCAGGGTAGGATAGTGGGTTGTCATGGTCTTCATGTCTATGACCTCAAAGTCTCATTATAGAGATAAGTTTGTGAAATTGATTTCAACATCCTCCAGGTGGCCAATAGGTTTAAATTTATCTTAGTCAACCAAGATTAGAGTTATTGGTTATATAAATAAGGGTTGGTCATCTAATCACTTCCCATGTGGATCTAGGGATCATATTTACTATGCTACCAAAGCCAAAGATAGCATTTTGGATTTCATATCTTACAACCTCAAAATCAATGTGTGTATCCACATTCCATGGTTTCTTTGTCTTAACATAATAAACCAACTTTTTTGTATTTTGTTGGCCCCTCTCTGCATAATCTAAAATATTATGTAGTATATTTGTGATGTTCTATGATATGTCCTCATTGTGCAAGTTACTCAATAGTTTTAGTAAATCCCTTAGTGCAATGACAACTCCATCTTATCATATGATGCACATAATTTGCCCATATAGTTTTTCATTAATGGCTATAACATTTCCATCATTATTGTCCTATTATTGAATATTTTTAGTAGTTTCATAGCTTCATTCATTAAACTTTTTTTTGTAATTAGATTTGGGTATTTATCTTATCTAGCCTTTCTAATGCCTTGATCTTGAGACATCTCAAGTGGAGGTAGTCATTTTTTTGCAAGCTATTACCATGTCATAGCATTAGAAAAGGCATTTTATCTAGGTTCTACACTTACCGTGTTTACATTTTGAATATCTTTGTCTTTCCTCTATTTTTACAAAATAGGGAAATCCTCTATATCATGTTGCTAAAAAACTCTATAGTATGCATAGTATGACTACCTTTGTGGATTCATTAGGTAGTTTATTTGAATATGGTTGTACTCTCCACATAGGTAGTGTTATAGAGGAGGCCACTGATAGTTTTTTATCTACCACCTTGATATCTACCTTAATATCCACCTCAACCTCCTCCCCTATTCGATTGATATCCCCATGATACCATCCTTATGGCTATGCTCAATTTCATTATTGATATTGTTAATTATTATCTCCCATAATAAATTATTATTGTGTAGCTAGAGGAGTCTAATTTGATTAATGTGGCTATGTTATAAACAAACTCTAAGACATTAGATATTGATATTAAAGGGACAAAGGTGTCCAACTTAGTGAAGATGGAATCCATTGATCCAGACTATGGGGATGGTATTATGGTGAACTTGGAATCCATTATGGACCCATTTGGGTTGCATAACTCTTATCAACCTCTGGACCTAGAATTGTTTGCTTCATTAAAGAGATCTGCTATACTACATGTTGACCATTTTTTGCCCAATAGGGAAAAAATCGGTCACCTTCTTCCCTTGCTATTATGGGCAAATCTTTTTTTTATTTTGCATGAATCTGGTGATTTTTACGGACTCTACAGAGCATGGTTTTCTATGGACTCTGTAGGTTTTCTTTCGATAATTGAAGAACCAGGTGAAAGGGGCAAGTTTTTACAAAGCTTCTTTAGATTTTCATCTGAAGAAATTCACAAAGAAGGTTGGCATCTTTGAACCATTAAACCATCACTTCATTTCAAGCTTTGGTTCAATCAGTAGTTCAACAGTTTAGTTCAATCGACAGTTCGATCGACCTTGTTTCAAGCCTTGGCTCATCAATTCAAGTTCATCACTTCATTTTTAGGCCTTGGTTCAATCCTCAAGTTCATCGCTTGGTTTAACAAAAAGTTCAACGTCCTCGGCTCAATAGTCACTTGAACCATTGAGCCAGTTCAATGGGTTGGTTCAACATTTTAGTTCAAAGGCTTCAGTTCAAGACTTTGGTTCAACACTTTGGTTTGATCACTTTGGTTCAATGGATTAGTTCAAGTGAATGATTCAACAAGCAGTTTAAGTGGTTCAAATAGATAGATTTTAGGCTTGGTTCACTTGGCCTCAACACGCAGTGGTTGAATCGTTGAACTGATTAAACCATTAAACCAATTTTGGTTCAATGGGTTGGTTCAATGGATTGGTTCTAGGGTGTGCCCTACATTTGAAGGGAAGTTCAAAGACTAGAAGCCCTTGCAAAGGGCAGAGAGAGTTTCAAAGAGCCTAAAAGGTAAAGACAAAGACTGGGACAATTCTTGCAGACTTTTGTCTATAGGAAAAGGCCTGAAATAGAAAAATCATGGGGAAAAAGGCTGTAGAAGGGCCCGATGAACTTTGCCAAGGATGGTGACATTCCAAAGAGCATCAAATTTTACACTAGGGAAGCCAGAGCATGGAAAACACCAAGTGGAAACCACAAAGGACTTCATCATGCTTTTTAGGAGCAGTGGAACATGACATGTGTCCCTTGTAGGGCTCAGCATAAGCTGACAAGTGTCAACATCCATGGGTTTTTCTTGTTGGCTTCAAAGAGGACTATGGTGGGCCCAAATGAGTTTCCAAGAGCTCTATGGAAGCAGCTATGTGTCAACATCTGCCTGACTCTCAAAAGACCCTTTAATGTAAGTAGACACTACCACATCCCATTATCAGCTCAGTGGAAGCCACCACATGTCAATGTCTCTGTTTCAAAGTGTCCTCTAAGTGCCCAAGCAGTAGACTACAACACATGTCAAGGGCAGATGTGCTCTCAATGAAAAGGGCAAAGCAAGAAGCTAAAGGAGAGTCCAAGGATGACAGGTGTGTGAATGTCAATTTTAAGCTAGTAAAAAATCCATTATTTTTTTAATGCCCAAGTGCCAACCATGAAAGGTGCCCAAGGAATGTAGTGACCCACGTAGAGATAGCTTGAGGGCCGAAAGAGCCATAAAGAGATAAGGTAGGGAAAAAGACAAAGAGCCCAAAGAACAAAGAGTAGGACAATGGTTGGCTCATAAATTCAATCTTGATAGTAGAATGGCCATGACATAGAAGTAGATGAAGTGATCCAAGTGACGTAGGAAGGTGTCAATTCAAGAATTGATTTTAGTGGTTGACATAGTGCATACTATGTGATCATCAAAGAGGCACAAATAGTGGTTGACGTGACTAGTTTCCTTTAAAATGCATTGGAGAGTAGTCAAATGGTGTAGCTCATAAATTCAAATCTTGATAACAAATTGGCTATGACACAGAAGTAGATGAAGTGATCCAAGTGATGCAGGAAGGTGTCAATTCAAGAAGTTATTTTAGTGGTTAACACAGTACATACCATGTGATCATCAAAGAGGCACAAATAGTGGTCGACACAACTGGTTTTCTTTAAAATGCATTGGAGAGTAGTCAAATAGTGTGGCTCATGAATTCAAATCTTGACAAGAGCTGGCACAACATTAGATTCAGATGGTTTCCTCATCGTAATGCTTAGAAATCACATGGGTCACTTGTAAAAAGGGTGCCAAAAGGCCCCTTTTCTTCCTCTATATATTGGAGACTTGTCATTTGAGAAATTATCTTCCACATTTGTAAGGCATAGCCATGGCAAATTTTCACCTTAGTCAATAAAAGCATTTTTTACCTCTATCCTAGTTAGATATCTCTGTGTATGTTTGAGTGTTAGTTTCTGTTTAGTCATTACTTTTTTATTCTTCCACAGGTTCAACACCAACATACCTGGTGTCTATAAGGTGCTATTTCTACAACTAACAAGGAGAGCTATATTTGGAAGTGTATAAATAAAAGAAATTACTATACAGTGTGCATTTCATAGCACCTTTGGTGAATCT
This sequence comes from Torreya grandis, assembly GCA_037957365.1. Lineage (NCBI taxonomy): Eukaryota > Viridiplantae > Streptophyta > Pinopsida > Cupressales > Taxaceae > Torreya > Torreya grandis. The sequence continues at coordinate 524,025 of JARHVA010007298.1, read as the reverse complement.
CTATTTTCTGTATTTTCCATTAAAGCCTCCCTGCCAAGTTTCTTACAGCCTGGTCCTTCTGCTAGTTTGAAGTGTATGCATGTGTTTGTTTGATTTTAAGTCTGAGTGTGAGAAGGTCAGTTTATTTTGGTGCATCACCTCCTTTAGAGTAGATTTGTTTTCTTGCAATCTTTCTCCCTTTTCATCCCCCCATTATGTGTGTGTGTGTGTGTGTGTGTGTGTGTGTGTGTGTGTGTGTGTGTGTGTGTTAGCACTTACTTGAACAAATTAGATGCATCAAAGGGAGCTAGCCCTTACCTAGAGACTCTCCCCTCCTACTTCACCAGTCCCATAGGTGAGAGGGGATTTTCCATTGTTGCGTGTGGAAGGTAGGAGCTCGGCCTCCTTGCCCTGGGTACAATCCACTGCGTCAATAGTTTTTGGCATGCCCGATGGGACCAACTAGGACAAGTTGTGTCTAAAGAGTTGAAGAATTTTTGGTGTGTTCTTTGACCAATTAGCCTTTAGAGGCTTTCACATCAAACACCAATGGCAACTCTGAGTTAAATCAACTGGTTAAGTAGTTTTGGTACCGTACCATCAAGAAATAATATTCTAGTATGTATACCCCCATTGTTCAAATCTATGGACCCTATTTTCCTTGGTTAGCATGGCTATGATCCTTACCAACCTTATGTTGATCCTTATCAGGTTCAATATGGCCAGTCTCAACCCTGCCATAAGCTATATCAGCCTTATGCCCAGTCTTCTTAGTATGTGATTTCTCCCACTCAACCTAGTCTCTTTTCCAACCAACTTGTTTCCACCTTCAAGTGAGCACTGCTGGGATACAAAAAATATCTAGTAGATCTTAACACTAGAAAGGGATGTGGCCAAGAAATTCCTGGTCATATCATCTGTCAAGTGAGGAATGCACTGGATTAGGTTAAGAAGGAATGGGCTCCTCTTAAAAGAGCCAATTGGCATAAGCTTACAAATGAGATGTTGGATGTGAGTGGTTTGATTTCATCTTTGGAGGAAAAGCTAAGTATTTATGAGAGGTAGCCTTACCAAGTCTATTAACCTACATACTTGCTACCCCAAGTATCATATCAATCATGCACAACCCCTTCTTATAAGCTAAGTCAAGCCTGTCAAAGTCCTTTCCCTAATTATGTTGAGGAGAGTTCTAAAATGGAAAATATTGTGTTTAAGGCTAATCTTGATAGATAGATCAAATTGGCAAAACTTCAGATGTAGTAGTCCATTTTGGTAGCAAGGGAAGTGGAATCTAATTCTTTGCTACCCTCTCACATTGTGGCCCCATCACCCCCAAAGGAGATGCCCGGTCTAAATTGCTTGAGCTAGAATAGAGTGGTTGAGTCATGGAATAGCAAGGAGGAGAAAGACATTGTCCAAGAGTGCGAGGTACAAAATGAGGTTAGTCCTTTTCAAGTCCCTCCCACCCTTCCTCAAGAAGCTCCTTGCATTTCATGGCAATCTTCATGCACTCCCCATCTCTATGATGACTCGCATGAGCTCCAAGAGGTACAAAATTAGGATGATTTGACCAAGCAGATTGAGGAATTTGAAAAAAGGATGAGACTACTAGCTGAAAGAGAGATGGAGCTTTTAGACCCTGTAGAGGAGCTGATGCCAAAAAGCACACCTTCCACCAATCCACAGGCTAATTTCAATATTGATGAAGTGTTGGTAAAGTGGAGGGATTAAGACCAAGAAAATTTGGCCCAAGGTCTACCCCCTCCTATTCTGAAGAAAGCCCCCTCTTGTGTGCCAAATCCTTTAGATCAGATGGCACTTACTCATTTTGACTCATCCAATGCATTAATCAATCCTACCTTTAATCCCATGCACCTAGATTTTCAGCATGCCTCTTTTTAGACAACTCTTTTGTGCATGAGCAGACCCTCCCAAATCTTCCCCAACCTCCTCAAGTCTATCAACATGATCTCCAAATTCTGATCTGGAAGAAGGAACATCATGAACCAGGTTGAGACCTTGAAGAGGATAAAGTTGCTACCTATTCACAGGAGCAAGATTCTAATCCCAAGATCATGAGTTGGAAGCAAACAGTGGAATCTTGGGGCAAAAAGGAAGAGGAAGAGAAAGGTTCTACTCAAAACCTTAAAGAAGATGGTGTTGCTCCTACTCCTGATGATGATTGTGACAGACATTTTAGACCAAATAGCAGATTCCATGTATGAATGCACTCCATCCATACACCTCCAAGAAAGCTATTAGGCCTTACCTAATATGGATTATGCTCAATTTATGACTGACTAGGGAGACTTAAAGAGTATGGATGAGGAAGATATCACCTTAAGTGACATGGAGGATCATGGGAAATCTCTTCATGTTTTGAATGATTATTTTGAAGTCATTGGGGTAGGCTGCACTATTCTTCAAGGAGGCTATGAGCTGGTTAAGAGTGGAGAAGATAGCATTGGGGTTTAAAAATGTTTTCAAGGGGGCTACAAGCTTTTAGATTTATCCCTCCAAGAGGTTGGTGAATCTAAAGATACTTTCTTCAAAATCATTGAGGATGGTCATACCATGGAACCCGAGCATGAGGCAAAAGAGAGCAAGCCAGTCAAGGGTGTGTATTAAGGGGCTTATGGTGATGAGTCGGTAGTAATTAAATTCTTGATGAGATACACCATCTTGAAGAACCAATAGGAGGCAAGCTTTTAAGAACAAATAGAGTATGTATATGTTGGAAGCATGTTTGAATCTTGAATTGGATACAAGCCAAGCAAGGTGACAGGCAAGAGGAGTAGGTCACCAAATCTCCTTTTCTTTCAACCACTTGTCTGCCACCATAAGTCTTCTTGCTAGGAAGGGGACTTAAGAAGCTTTCCCTTTGATCTAGGAGGGAGGTAAATTTTCCTGGTTAGCTGTATATAGTAGGTTGCTTTCATTTTTCTTTCCATGTTTCCCCTAAGTGTTATTTACAAAAGTAGTTTTCTTAGCTTTGTGTGTGTTTTCTTTTCCTTTTGAGGTGAGTCTTCGTGATTGATTCTAGAATTTATCAGAGCTACTACTGATCTTTAAGTTATAGTTTGACCTTGTGCCCAATGGATTTTTAAGGCAACTAGCTTCTAAGCATAGTAGGCATGCTTCCCCTGGGAGTCACCAATTTGTTGACCATTTTTTGCCCAACAAGCCAAAAATTTGTCACCTTCTTCCTTTGCTATTCTAGGCCAATCCTTTTTTTTATTTTGCATGAATCTGGTGATTTCTATGGACTCTATAGAGATTGGTTTTCTATGGACTCTGCAAGTTTTCTTTCGACAGTTGAAGAACCAGGTGAAAGGGGAAAGTTTTTACAAAGCTTCTTCAAATTTTTGTCTAAATAAATTCATAAGGAAGGTTGGCATATTCAAACCATTGAACCATCACTTCATTCCAAGATTTGGTTCAATCGGTAGTTTAATGGTTTAGTTCAATTAGCAGTTTGATCAACCTTGTTTCAAGCCTTGGCTCATCATTTCAATTTCATCGCTTCATTTTCAGGCCTTGGTTCAATCTTCAAGTCCATCACTTGGTTTAACAAAGAGTTTAGTGTCTTCGGCTCAACAGTCACTTAAGCATTGAACCATTAAACCAATTCAATGGGTTAGTTTAACATTTTGATTTAAAGGCTTCAGTTCAAGACTTTGGTTCAACACTTTAGTTTGATCACTTCAGTTCAATGGATTGGTTCAAGTGAATAGTTTAACAAGTAGTTCAAGTGGTTCAAATGGATAGATTTTAGGCTTGGTTCACTTGGCCTCAGCGTGTAGTCGTTGAACCATTGAATTGATTGAACCATTGAACCAATTTTGGTTCAATGGGTTGGTTCAAGGGTGTGCCCTACAGCCGAAGGGTAGTTCAAAGACCAAAATCCCTTACAGAGGGTAGAGAGAGTTTTAAAGAGCCTAAAAGGCAAAGACAAAGACTAGGACAATTCTTGTGGACTTTTGTCCATAAGAAAAGGCCCAAAATAGAAAACCCATGGAGAAAAAGGCTATAGAAGGGCCCGATTAACTTTTCCAAGGATGATGACATCTTGAAGAGCATCAAATTTTACACTAGGGAAGCAAGAACATGGAAAACACCAAGTGGTAACTATAGAGGACTTCAACTTGATTTTTAGGAGTAGTAAAATGTGCCACGTGTCCCTTACAGGGCTCGGTGGAAGCTGGCAAGTGTCAAAATCCATGGGTTTCTCTTGTTGGCTTCAAAGAGGACTATGGTGGGCTTGAATGAGTTACCAAGAGCTCTATAAAAGCATCTACATGTCAACATCCACCTGATTCTCAAAAGACCCTCTAATGTAAGCAGACACTACCATGTCCCATTATTAGCTTAGTAGAAGCTGTCATGTGTCAACATCCATGTTTCAAAGTGTCTTCTAAGTGCCCAAGTAGCAGATTATGACACATGTCAAGGGTGGATGTACTCTCAGTGAAAAAGGCAAAGTAGGAAGTTGAAGGAGAGTCCAAGGATGATGGGTGTGTGAACGTCAATTTTAAGCCAATAAAAAAGCTATTATTTTTTTTAATGCCCAAGTGCTAACCATGAAAGGAGCCCAAGGAATGTAGTGATCTGTGTAGAGATAGCCCAAGGGCCAAAAGAGCCAGAAAGAGACAAGGTAGGGAAAAAGACAAAGAGCCCAGAGAACAAAGAGCAGGTAAATGATGTGGCTCATAAATTCAATCCTAATAGCAAAATGGCCATGACACAGAATCAGATGAAGTGATCCAAGTGATGCCAGAAGGTGTCAATTCAAGATTTATTTTAGTGGTTGACACAGTGCATACCATGTGATCATCAAAGAGGCATAAATAGTGGTTGATGTGATTGGTTTCCTTTAAAATGCATTAGAGAGTAGTTAAATGGTGAAACTCATAAATTCAAATCTTGATAGTAGAATGACCATGATGTAGAAGTAGATGAAGTGATCTAAGTGACGTAAGAAGGTGTCAATTCAAGAAGTTATTTCAATGGTTGACACAATGCATACCATGCGATCATCAAAGAAGCAAAAATAGTGGTCGATGCGACTGGTTTTCTTCAAAATGCATTGGAAAGCAATCAAATGATGTAGCTCATGAAATCAAATCTTGACAGGAGCTGACACAGCATTAGATTCAGACAATTTCCTCATCCCAATGCTTAGAAGGTGCATGGATCACTTGTAAAAAGGGTGCCAAAAGGCCCCTTTTCTTCCTCTATATATTGGAGACTTGTCATTTGAGAAATTATCTTCCACATTTGTAAGGCGTAGCCCTAGCAAATTTTCCCCTTAATCAATAAACACATTTTTTACCTCTATCTTAGTTAGATATCTTTGTGTATGTCTGAGTGTTAGTTTGAGTTTAGTCATTACTTCTTGATGCTTCCATAGGTTTAACACCAACATACCTGGTGTCTATAAGGTGCCATTTTTGTAGCTAACAAGGAGAGCTATATTTGGAAGTGTAGAAATAGAAGAAATTACTATACAGTGTGCATTTCATAGCACCTTTGGTGAATCTCTATTTTCTATATTTTCCTTTAAAGCCTCCCTACCAAGTTTCTTGCAGCCTAGTCCTTCTGCCAGTTTGAAGTGTATGTATGTGTTTGTCTAATTTTAAGTGTGAGTTTGAGAAGGTCAGTTTATTTTAGTGCATCACCTCCTTTAGAGTAGATTTGTTTTTCGACAATCTTTCTCCCTTTTCATCCCCCCATTATATATATATATATATATATATATATATATATATATATATATGTTAGCACTTATTGGAAAAAATTAGATGCATCAAAGGGAGCTAGCCCTTACCTAGAGACTCTCCCCTCTTGCTTCACCAGTCCCACAGGTGAGAGGGGAGTTTCCATTTTTGCGTGTGGAAGGCATGAGCTCAACCTCCTTGCCTCGGGTGTAATCCACTGTGTCAACACTATAATGACAAACACATTCTTATAAATCCCCTATTTAAGTTGTAGAGATCTATAATTCTTTTCATCATGTGTAGTTGATTTTTATAAATTATAGTACAATTTCTATAGAATTTTGATGTTTTATTTCAGTAGATAGAAGTGTGTTGTGGCATTCCCTACTACTTGAAAAAGTTCATAAAATTATATTTTTATTTTAGGATAATCATTCTAGTGGTGTCCTTATTTACCACACTTTATACACCATAGGTTTAATTTAGTATTTTCTACTTCATGATACTACTCCATTTTTTTCATAAAATATTATAATGTATTTTCAAACTTGGAGCTAGCTATAGGAGTTTCATCATATTCTTTAATTTGTTCAACACATAGTGTAACAACCGTAGCATCTAATTTTGTCTCATATTATGTTTACACAATGGTAAACCAAATCTTTCCTCATAATCTTTCAAAAAACTAGGTTCTGTATCCTTATCTATTAAGGTAAATTATATTTTGTTCATTACATCCAAAAATCTATGATCATACTTGTAGACTGACTCTCTCAGTCCTTTCCTTATTTCTTTCAAATCCTATATTTTTTGGCTAGTGCATTTTTTATTTTAAACACTATAATGAGCCATTTTTGCACATATTCTAAGCTTTCTTTTTTCATATTTCTTTCATATATTAATTAAAGTGTTCTCCCAGTTATGGTACCTACTAATTCACACTTTTGAAAATTTTCATCAGTCAAACCTTTAGCTTACCACTTCATTTTTTAGGTTAACAAATACTATTCAGGATCCATAGATCCATCATAAAAGGTTAGACTAAATAATCCTCTTACTTAATTCATCATAGTATTAGCTCTATATGGAATCTTTTGTAAACTATTACTTAAGGTGATTGTGTCCCAATTTCTCCTATCTACATGTTACCTTACATACCATAGGAGTTTTCATGCACACTCTATTTATATTTACTTCCTTCTTGTTATTCTTTAATTTCACCTAATTCTATAAACTTCAAATCCTTCCTAATTGACTTTGTCTAGATATACACTCCCTAATGATCTAAATGCTATGAAAGTGATTTCTCCTAGCTCTTCTCCTTCTACTTAGCTAGATAAAAAATTCTACTTGGATATATAATATTGGGCTATGGGGATGTGTACACATTTGATGAATGATCCTTCCTAGTGACTTATTTATATATTACACTTGAGCCTACAATTATCCTATGACTAATTTGTATTTATCTTTGTAGTTATTCTTCTATTAATACCTTTTCTTATAGTTATGCACTACTTCTTCCATCTACTCTACTCCTAAACTACTCTTAACTTCTTCATCACATGTCTCTTCTTCTACTCATTCTTCATCTTCTTGTTCTATCTATTGGCATCCATCATCATTCTCTTTATTTGACCTTCACTCATCATCCCAATCATTAATTTTTCACACTTGTTCATCTACTACTTTACTACTATTATTACTTTTATTTGTAGTTACTTGGGTATCTGTCAGTTTATTCCATCTATTCTATTGTCATAGTTCTCTTTCTAAATCCAGAGTTTTCTTCTAACTTTTCTTCCCTCATGTCTCCATGTTGGATTTAGACTCAAGCTCTATTCAATCATTTATCCCTCATTCACCATCATGTACACACATCCCCATGTTCCTAAAAAAATAACTCTATATGGGTAGGGATAGGCACCATGGCTTTTCCATCACCAACATTTTTAATAAGAGAGGTAGTCACTGTAAAAACTTTCCTATGATTCCTTAGATGAATAAATCCTACATAGCCTCAAACTATACATACATTTATACAACAAACTTAGTATTATATCCATCTATAGTGGTTTTAACCCAGTAATATATCGCTCTTGTCTAGTCAATTTCTAGTTTTACTAACTAGTCTATCTTTTCTTTAGTCCAAATATGGGTTTCTTCTACCCTAGGATGGAAAAAATAATATTTGAGTCTTGTAAAAAAATTATCCAATAGTTTAGGTAGCTCTCACTATAATATTTCATATATTTCACTGTATATATGTTCCTAAATAATTTCACTCATAGTGAGGCCCATCCTTTTAGATTTTTCCCCTGTGAAGTGGCATATTTTTTGGTATAACAGGGTTTCAATATCTAATTGTCCTAGTAACCATCTTATTATATCTTTATTTTTTAATATTATTCAACTCTCACTACACCATTGTTATTAGAGGTTTGTGGGTCACCAAAACATGCTAATTATGAGGATAACTAGATTCTAGCAGTTTGAATAGAACATAATTGTGAAGGCATAATTGATGGAAGCATATTAGAGATGGAAAGAGTGAATTTGAATAGAGTTAAATTAAATAAGTATTTCTTTAGATATGTGTAACATTTAAGAGTGCTCATAAGATAGATTAAAACTTAACATTAAACATGATAACACAAATAAGGTTAAATGCAATAAATCTAATAGATAACCATAAACTCAAAGTCTATATTCATCTCCAGAAAGGGTCATCATCTTCTTCATATCCAAACATAAATATTTATAGTCAATATAGTTCTTGACTATTCATATTCTAATATATATATTGGCACCGAATTGAGGAGACTACTCACCTTCTATCCTTTCATAAGCTTAGAGGATAGGACAAAATACAGAAGCTGAGAATTACATATATATTGCATAAATATTCAAGGAATATATTACACAATCTTATCCAATTTTATTCTCCCAACAACATGCCATCCAAGTCAACATAATAATTTATTATCATTTATGTGATGTCTATACCCATACCACTACTGATTGTTAGGTGATTGATGAAATGTGAAAAAATATGGAAAGGGGTGTGTGATAGGATATAAAAATAATTAGAGGACAAGAAAACCAAGTGAATGATGGATAAAACTAATAAAATACAAGATTTGGGATGTATTGAGGTGCTAAAGGGTGAGGCATAAGATGTAATAGTAGAAGGTTCTCATTGCACTCATGTTATAAGTGTTTCTTAATATACCATTATCAATGTGAATACCCTACACATCCCATGTGTGGGTATTATTGAGGGACCCATAAGGTCAAATAATTACCCAACCTTTATAAAAATTTGACCCAAGTTAGGCTTAGTGTTGAGAATGGTGGAAGAATGATAAGTCAAGAGAAGAAGATGTAAAAATGGATTGCAAAATCACAACCAACACATAGAGGTAGTTAAGGTGTAGGTAAATAATCATACTGGATTCACCACTTAGCTATAAATTATGCCAGTACTTGAGTTATACCTTAATTATGGGGATAAAGGTCAAAATTAACACATAATGTGGCCTAAACCAAAAGTTGTGCCATACACAAACACAATGCACCAAAAGGATGCACTATATAAGGTTATGATCATAATCCAAAAATTGTAAGGGGATATTTAATTAGTGTGGGACCTAGAAATGTAGGCTACCACCTCTCAAAATAAGTATGATAGCTAAGATTCCAAAGTAAAATAATTGACTAAGATCCTATGTCTCCTATAGATGAGTGTATCTTACTCCTATTGAAGAACTTACTCCTTGAACACACAAGTCAAAACCAAGTTGGGGTCGCCACTCCATGCATGGAGAGGGAATGAGAAGTTTGACACATTGAAAATGCTGAATATGACCAAAAACTCCTTGTGGATGCCACTATTGATATATTTTTTGTCTAAAAAGTTCTTGTAGACACAGGCATTGATGTCAACTTCTTGACCAAGACTACTTGGGAGAAAATGGGTAGCCCAATTTTGAGACCTTCCACTCACATGCTCTTCATGGCCAATAAAACCTAAGCATAGCCTATCATAATTTTAAAGAGCATAGTTGTATATATCATAGGAATCAAATTCTAGGTTAACTTTTAATTAATAGAATTAGTAGAGCAAGATGACTACTTGACACTTCTAGGAAGGTTGTGCTGATATGTAAACAATGAAGATATGAAATTTAGAAATAACTACATGACCTTTGAGAATGGAAATGAGAGGAAATTCATACCTTTTTCAAATGACTAGGGACCCCCTATGTTGAGATCATGGACATTAAGGATGAAATCAACCATATCTATAACATCACAACATAAGGTGCTAAGGTTATAGAGCAAAATGATCAAGGACTCCTCTCTAGGGAAGATATATAATTAGTATTAGACACCATAGATGTTGATTATGAATTATGGGTCGAGGAATAATATAAGACCATTGGATAATGGTTCTATTTTTAGACACCTAAATTTGGCCACCAATAACCTCTAACCAAGTTTTTGACCAATTTCCACCAAAGTGCACAATTTGGCCTAAAAAAACTAAAATGAATTAAATGAGTTGAAATTTATATATTTAAGTACCTATTTTGGCTAGAGTATAATTAAATAGGGAAATGCAATTTATGGACTAGCTAACTTTGATTAGATCATTTCAAGTCAAAATGTCAATTTTGCACTTGGGTGCTCTGGATTGCTCTTTTCTATCAAATATCTTGCATGAGACATGTGACTTTTATATTTAGTGTCGGTAATATCCTAAATTGGATAATGGATTCAACACATCTAACATTGATTCTAATCCAGTCAAATTTTGAGCCAATAATAAGACATTTTGACCAATTTGATTAATTTGTGCACCAAGAGCCAAAAATTGCACCAAAGTTGACTAATCATGTTTTAGGGTAATTAAACCAAATTAGGGCCTTAAGTTAATTTTACATGGAACTTATTTAATAAATCTTTATTGTAAATTGATTTCTATTAAGTACATCATTAGGTGACATCATTGTATGGGGTGGCGTCCATAAGCCATAAATGCATAAAATATTAGGATTATGGGTCTCCCATACCTCATTAAGACCCTACATGCCTCATTAAGACCCTCTATGCCTATTCAATACCCCTCTATCCCAAATATTAATGGGGATATTTGTATAATAATTTCATATTTAGATTTATTCATAACCACACATCTTAATCTTGAGATGGACAGTCATGATTGCTCCTCAAACCATTCCAAAAATATATAAATAGGAGGCCTTGCCTATTTAATTTTAATCTCTAACATGTCAAAGTTATAATTCTAAATTTATTCCAAACCTTCATGCAAATTAGTGTTATAATGTCCAAATATTGAGCCAAGCCAAGCTAAAGCCACGTGCCAAGGAGAAGAGGAGATAGCCAGGCCTCCTTTGATGAAGACTTCATGAGCACAATTCAAGAAAGAAAATATTACAATTTAATTTAGATAATTCAAGGGAGGTTAAATATTTTATCTCTTTCATGTTTTAGTTATGTTTCCATTCTAGTATTGTTAACTAAGCTCAACCAAGTAACTAGGCCTAGCGATGTATGTTAGCTAGTCTATTAGTTTTTCAATTTGATTTCATTTTGTCACTAAAAATATAATCACACCTCTCTTAATTAAAATTCATATTTCACATAATATCAGGCCTAGTGGAACCATCTTCATGAGATCACAACCCACAAACTTTTTTGTATTTCATAGTTTCAATTCTTTTTTTTTTTTTTGTTTTTGCTTTGAGAAAAATGGCCAATAAAGAATTCATAAATTTCTATTTACTTAATATTTTTTTTATAATTTTTTTATTAATATATATAAATATGTCATTTATATTATTTAAAAATTTCACAAAAAAATTCTTTATATTTTAGAAGTTATAGTTATTTTAGTAACTATCACTTTCTATTTTTTATTTTTCTGGTAAAAACGGTTAGAACATAGTTGATAAAAAAAATATTGAATTTTTGGACTTAAATTTTTTTATATACATGTTTCCTAGAGTTACTGACAACCTATAATTTTTTTTGGTCAAACTTATCTATATTTTAAAAGTTATGTTAAAACTACTAACTGCATGTTTTTATATTTTATGTGTAGGATTTTATGTGTTATGTGTTATATTTTATTTTAAGGCTTCTAATTTGTTGTTTGTAGGTGTTAATATATTTAATATTTTTTTCTTAATATTTTATTTTTTTTTTTGCTAACATTTTCTAACCTAACATATTTTCTTTTGGGGTGATGTCTTAAGGGTAGACAGGTAAACAATGGACTTGAAATTTGTTAAAACATGTTATTAAGATATCTTTGGCATGATTTTAAAATGAATTAGGAATCTTGTTTTTGGTGCTTAAAAAAACATTTATGTGATTAAGTGAATTTTTTTATAATTTAGGCTTTCAAAGTTACAACATAAGACCAAGGGGTCAAAATAGCACCACCACATATTTCATTTGGGTTTTAAAATTGAACACACTTGTCAATTTTTATTTTCAATAGTTGTTTAATTAAAACTTGTTTGGAAAAGAGAAGGTGTGTGAATGTATGCTCTTCCATTTATCCCCTTTAGGAAACCCTTTAAATCAAAGGAACCATATTTTTTACAAAAAATGTAGTCCAAGGCTTAGAAATAATTTCGTCTAAAACACTCCCCAAAAACTCGTCATAGTTTGGGTGACCTTGAAAACAACCCTAAAGTATTTATTTTTATGTCTTTAATTTCATTGTATCTTGGCTTGTGAGGGGGATGTCATTACCTCCCATGAGTTATTTATGGAAGATATGACCCACGGTTTCATTTCCTAGCATTGACTTCACCCACTCTCACTACGGTTAGAAGGTTTGAATAGTTAAACCACCTTCTAGTGATGGTGTTGCACATGGGATGTATCTACACTTTGGACATCACACTACATTGAGTGAACAATGGAATATAGTGGTTGTAAAAAGGACTATATATTTTTAAAATAATCCAAGTGCCATGAATACCCAATTTTCATGCTTTTATTTTGCATCATTTGAATTGAAACTCATTGTGAAATTGATTACCCTAGAGATGTTAAAAAGCCTTGTATATCTTAGACAAATCCCCACTTGTCATATAAGTATTATTGGTACAAGGTGCACCTCATGGTCTAAGTCATAGTATTATCATCTGAGAGAAAGGGGGTGTAAAAACCCTACTATATAATGTGCATTTAGTTTTGGATGAACACTTAAAAATTCTCTCAAATGATGTATATTGACATATTCTAACAATACCAAGCAACCTTTTTAGTTTAGGATCTAAGAATGATTAATTAGTTAGTTTTGTCCTAGATTAAAGTTTTGTTTGGATTCAAAAATTTGTGTGAACAAATTATACAAACCAAAACAAATAGTCCTCATTTTCCTTTGAACAAATAGACATTATGTTGCCTATGTGAATCATCAATTTGCCTTGTTAAATTTTCATCAAAACTTGGAATCATATCATCCACTTTGGCACAGTTATGCTGTCCAATTGAGTCTAGACCTTTACCAATGTTTGTTTAAGTCATTCATTTATAATCTAAATTTTAAATTTCACCTTCATAATTTTATAGGGTTGATGTGTTAAGTGGATTCACTATTTGCACTAAACTTAAGGAAACTTAGGTTCAATTTCCAGTTTAGGTTGAAGGTCATTTAAGACTCGAGATAATTATCACCACTTGATATACTTAAGTCATTTTGTGCTAGATACTTGGACTTTGAGTCTATGCACCACAACATTTTGAATCAAGAAAGGTAGTGTTATGCTATCAAATTTTTGACAAATTATCTTTGCCTTGGAGTGTTTTTTAAACAAGCATTGTTACACTACTCAAAACATCCTAGATATTGTTTCATAGGCCCTCTTTCATAGAATTCAAATTTGTTCCCACATTTTCAAGCCAATCTAAATGTACCTTTGTCAACATTTATCTAGCATAGTTACACCATTCACTTTTATCTGGATTATTTATCAAAATAACCAAGTTTTATATCACTATTTATGAGAAAACAAACTATCTCTAAATTTCCTTTTATTTCATAATTTATACCTATTTGATCGAGTCCATGTCAAATAATCAAATGCCTAGTGTTTGTTAGAAGTGTTTCAAATTCATTAGAATAAAACTTTCATCTATTTCAATGTCTATCTTTTGACACTGTTTGGCTAAGAGTCCTAGTGTATGCCCTGTTTGAGCTTAGATTTTGATGCCATGTTTGGCTAACAGACCTAGAAACTATTTATTTCCTAGATTAGACTAATTTGAAACACTTTAACCTTATAATTTATCATTTAAATTTTTGGTTCATTTACTTAATATTTATGTGTAATATGTTTAACATTAGACACTTAAAGTTAGCTTATGTTATCACAAATCTTTACATAAAACTTTTAATCCTTTTGACAAATCTAGGCCAAGTTTAAACATTAGATTTTAGACATTCTCTTTTTAGAGTTTATATAAATCTCTTCCCTTTATATTGTAAAACATTTACTATGGATCCCAACATGTATTCCTACACTCATAGTGGACTCATGTACAATTTGGGGATTAGTAATGTGATTGTGCAAGAAGAAATGGTGTAAGACTCCTACACAGATAATATTGCTTATGAGATGGATCCTTATCCCTCTTATAATACTCAAATAGGGGCACAAAGCCAAGATCCATTAGCTAACTATTTGGTTAATACACCACCTTATTCAAAACAAGACCAAGAACAAACCACACAATACCTAGCTACAATACCCACAACTGATGAACTAGTTCCTCAATAGTCATGCTCTACTAATACACCTTCAACATATGATCCATTTTTATTTGTTCATCATTTTTTGGAGAAAAAATATGACATTTGTTTTTATCCATAGAGGTAGGGGCCAAGTTTTCATCAAACTTCCCCCATGAGAATTTACCAAGTCTAGTAAGAATTCCCCACAACATAATTTACGATCAATAAGCTTCTTCTAGCAATCTTTTAGATCTAGTCCAAACAACACATCAAGACCCTAATATGCCTAATAAAGGAAAAAACCTCATGGAAGACTATTTTAACCAAATGCAGACATCATACCAAACCTACCTGAATCTAGCACACAATTTCAATCAAATGACCATGGTGACCAAACCTCTTATTGACTTATTTTCTTTAATAGGAGTTCTGATAGAGTTAACTAGTTAAGATAATTAGAGTTTAGACCCATTCATGAAAAACACTTTGGTAGACAACTTGCCACATATGCCCATTATTGAATAAGTGTCTTCTACTTCTACATAGAATAATGAGCAAAATATAGTGGAAAATGTGCAAGCAACATCTAATCTAAATCAAAGTGGTATTAATACACAAACAACTAGTCAACAATATGTGCTTGTAGTTAATACCAAAAGTGGATCATCATACCAAGGAATATGAGCTTCTACACCCCAAATTTCACCACCTACATCCCAACCTCAACTAGCTATTTCATTAAGTGTGTAACCAACAAGATTAGGTAGTCAACTAGAAACCAATGTCATGCCTTAATAAAAAAATGTGATGAATCCTACTCCTCAATAAATAATGATTATTATTACAAAACAACAAGTATAATATAATGTACCAATGGAATTGAAGCCAAATATACCTCAACAGGGGGTAACTAATGTTCCACCGCATCAATTAGTGATAAACATACCTCTTCAATCATAGACTAGTTTACAATCTAAAACCAAATGAAGACTAGCCAACAATGTGTAAACACTAGTCAAAAATAGATGTTAAATCTTCAACATGCATTCACTTCCTAATAAGGATTCATGAAATAAGGAGGCTCTCATTGGATGATGTATTCAATTATAGATGAAGGATGCAATTGTTGCCATTCAAGCTAGGAAATAGACTACAAAGTTTAAGTTGGATGATGTATGTTATTATCCATTCAACATGGAGTACTTACAGATACCATTTCATCTAGGATACAAATCAATAAAATTTGAAAAATATAAAGGGAAAGGTTAATTCAAGGCCCATTTAACTGAGTTCTTTGTCACATGTCAACCAATGGCATATAAAAACATATACCTTTTGTTGTTGTTTCTAAGGAGCTTGGCTGGACAAGCCTTGGAGTGGTTTTTAAAAATTTCCAAGAATTTTTTGATGATTATTTTGATAAGTTTGTGTAACACTTTTCCTATAATCTTGAACATGAGATTTTATTGGTTGACTTGACACAAGTAAAAAAAAATATGGTGATATTTTTTCAAGTTATTTATAATGATGGAGATCCCTTACAAGCCGATTCACCCATAGTTTACCAAACAAATAATTAGCCACTGTGTTTACTAAAAATTTGCATAGTGAAATAGCTTATCATATGAAACTATAATGTGTGCATACTTTCAAGGAGATCATTGACAAAGGCTTGTTTATTGAGTGAGACCTTATAAATAAAGGGATCATCAAGCTTACTTTAACGAATAAAAATCAAGGTACCAATCAGAGAAGTAACTAAAACTAACATCTAATCTAGGGAAAGCATCATAACTGGCATAGGCTAATAACCAAGATAGACCAAAGTTATTCAACTACAATAGGAATGTTGTGGGCAATAGAGTAACTGAGTCACATCATGTCTAAATAGTGAAAATATTTTTTGCACCACTTTTTTAGTTTAATCCTACCTGAAAACCTCTCTAACCAATGCTGCATGTACAAAAATCAAGACCCATGCAACAAATGCAACAACCTTTACCATTGTAAACCCCTCCTCTAAGAATAATTTCACCTACTCATCATGTCTTTAGTGACTGTTGACCATTTTTTCCCAATAAGGAAAAAAATTGGTCCCCTTCTTCCCGTGCTATTCAAGGCCAATTCATTTTTTATTTTTGCACAAGTCCAAGAATTTCTATGGACTTTGTAGAGCTTGGTTTTCTATGGATTCTATAGGTTTCTACAAACTCTGTAGGTTTTTATGAACTTCAACATGCTTTTTTTAGGAGTAGTGGAATGTGCCACATGTCCCCTGTAGGGCTCAGTGGAAGCTGATAGGTGACAACATTTGTGGGTTTCTCCTATTGGCTTCAAAGAAGACTATGGTGGGACCGAATAAGTTGTTAGGAGCTATGCAGAGTGTGCCAAGTGTTAGCATCTGATAAGAACTAGAAAAGGGATTGAAATTTTCTCTAAGGTAGCTGAAGGCTCTATGGAAGCGACCATGTGTCAACTTCTACATGACCCTTAAAAGGCCATCTAATGTAAGCGAACGCTGCCATGTCCCATTATCAGTTTGATAGAAGCCACCATGTGTCAACATCCACATTTCAAAGTGTCTTATAAGTGCCCAAGTAGTGGACTATGACACATGTCAAGGGTAGATGTGCTCTCAGTGAAAGGGGCAAAGCAGGAAGCCAAAGGAGAGTCTAAGGGCGATGGGTGTGTGAATGTCAAATTTAAGTCTATAAAAATCTGTTGGTTTTTAAATTCCTGAGTGCCAACCATGGAATGAGCCCAAAGAATGTAGTGACCCACTAGAAGATTGCCCTTGAGGGCTGAAGGAGTAGAAAAAATAAAGAGCCTAGAGAACAAAGAGCAGGCAGACGGTGTGGCTCATAAATTCTAAACCTGACAGTAGAATAGCCATCACACAAAAGTAGATGAAGTAATCCAAGTGTCACAAGAAGGTGTCAAGAAGTTATTTTAGTGGTTGACATAGTGCCTACCATGCGGTCATCAAAGAGGCACAACAGTGGTTAACATGACTTGTTTCCCTCGATATGCATAGTAGATCAGGAAAATGGCATAGCTCATAAATTCAAAACCTGACAGTAGAATGGCCATCACGTAGTAGCAGATGAAGCAATCCAAGTGATGCAGGAAGGTGTCGATTCAAGAAGTTATTTTAGTGGTTGACACAGTGCCTACCATGGGTCACTTGTAAAAAGGGTGCCAAAAGGCCTCTTTTCTTCCTCTATATATTGGAGACTTGTCATTTGAGAAAGTATTTTCCACATTTATAAGGCATAGCCCTGGAAAATTTTCACCTTAATCAATAAACGCATTTTTTACCTCTATCCTAGTTAAATATCTATGTGTATGTTTAAGTGTTAGTTTATGTTTAGTCATTGCTTCTTGATGCTTCCACAAGTT
This sequence comes from Torreya grandis, assembly GCA_037957365.1. Lineage (NCBI taxonomy): Eukaryota > Viridiplantae > Streptophyta > Pinopsida > Cupressales > Taxaceae > Torreya > Torreya grandis. The sequence continues at coordinate 506,154 of JARHVA010007298.1, read as the reverse complement.
CAACACCAACATACCTAGTGTCTATAAGGTGCCATTTCTGTAGCTGACAAGGAGAGCTGTATTTGGAAGTGCAAAAATAGAAGAAATTACTATACAGTGTGCATTTCATAGCACCTCTGGTGAATCTCTATTTTTTGTATTTTCCATTAAAGCCTCCCTACCAAGTTTCTTGCAGCCTGGTCCTTCGGCCAGTTTGAAGTGTATGTATGTGTTTGTCTGATTTTAAGTGTGAGTGTGAGGTCATTTTATTTTGGTGCATCACCTCCTTTAGAGTAGATTTGTTTTCCTATAATCTTTCTCCCTTTTCATCCCCCCCATTATATATATATATGTATGTATGTATGTATGTATGTATATATATGTATGTATATATATATATATATATATATATATATATATATATATATATATATATATATATATATATATATATATATATATATATATATATATATATATATATATATATATATATGTATATGTGTGTGTGTGTGTTAGCACTTACTAGAATAAATTAGATGCATTAAAGGGAGCTAGCCCTTACCTAGAGACTCTCCCCTCTAGCTTCATTAGTCCCACAAGTGAGAGGGGAGTTTCCATTATTGTGTGTGGAAGGTAGGAGCTTAGCCTCCTTGCCCTGGGTGTAATCCACTGCATCAATAGTTTTTGGCATGCCTAGTGGGACCAACTAGGACAAGTTATGTCCACAGAGTTGAAGAATTTTGGTGTGTTCTTCGACCAATAGACCTTTAGAGGATTTTGCATGAAACACCAATGGTGACTCTAAGTTAAATCAATTGGTTAAGCAATTTTGGTACTGTACCATCAAGAAACAATATTCTGGTATGTATACCCCCATCATTCAAAGCCATGGACCCTATTTTCCTTGGCTAGCATGGCTATGATCCTTACCAGCCTTATGTTAATCCTTATCAGGTTCAATATGGCCAATCTCAACACTACCATAAGCTATATCAGCCTTATGCCCAGTCTTCTCAATATGTCACTTCTCCTACTCAACCCAGTCTCTTTGCCAATCAACCCATTTTTTCCTTAAAATGATAACTACTAGGATATGAAAAGTATGTAATAGATCTTGACACCAGAAGGGGATGTGGCCAAGAAATTCTTGATCATATCATCCATCAAGTGAGGAATGCACTGGATCAAGTTAAGAAGGAATGGGCTCCTCTTGAAAGAGCTAATTGGCACATGCTTACAAATGAGATGCTAGATGTGAATGGTTTGATTGCATCTTTGGAGGAGAAGCTAAGTATTTATGAGAGGTAGCCTTACTAAGTCTATCAACCTACATACTAACTACCCCAAGTATCATATCAATCATGCATAGCCCCTGCTTATAAGCCAAGTCAAGCCTGTTAGAGTCCTTTCCCTAATTATGTTGAGGAGAGTTTTGAAACAACAAATCTTGTGTTTAAGGCTAATCTTGATAGACAGATCAAATTGGTAGACCTTCAAATGTAGTAGTCAATTTTCATAGCAAGGGAAGTGGAATCTAAATCTTCACTACCCTCTCACATTGTGGCCCCATCAACCCCAAAGGAGATGCCCAGTCCAAATTTCTTGAGCTGGAATAGTGTGGTTGAGTCATGGAATAGCAAGGAGGAGAGAGACATTGTCCAAGAGTGTGAGGTACAAAATGAGGTTAGTCCTTTTCAAGTCCCTCTCACTATTCCTCAGGAAGCTCCTTGCATTTCCTGGCAATCTTCATGCACTCCCCATCTCTATGATGACTCCCATGAGCTCCAAGAGGTACAAAATGAGGATGATTTGGCTAGGTAGATTGAGGAATTAGAAAAGAAGATGAGACTACTTGGAGAAAGATAGATGGAGCTTTCAGACCCTACAGAGGATTCGAAGTCAAAAATCACCCCTTCCACAAATCCAAAAGCTAATTTCAATATTGATGAAGTGTTGGTAAAGTGGAGGGATGAAAACCAAGAATTTTTGGCCCAAGGTCTGCCCTCTCCTATTCTAGAGAAAATTCCCTCTTGTGTGCCAAATCTTTTCTATCAGATGGCACTTACTCATTTTGACTCATCTGATGCATCAATCAATCCTAACCTCAATTTCATGCACCTAGCTTTTTAGCATGCCTCTTTTTAGATAGCTCTTCCTATATATGAGTAGACCCTCCCAAATCTTCCCCAACCTCCTCAAGTCTTTCAACATGAACTCCAAATTCTGAGATGGAAAAAGGAACTTCATGAACTAGCTCAAGACCTTGAAGAGGATAAAGTTGCTACCTTTTCACAGGAGCAAGATTCTAATCCCAAGATCATGAGTTGGAAGCAAACAGTGGAATCTTGGGGTAGAAAGGAAGAGGAGGAGAAAGGTTTTGCTCAAAACATTGAAGAAGATGGGGCTGATCCTACTCTTAATGATGATTATGACTTCTAGGAAAGGCTTTTCTAGGAAGATATGGATAGGCAAATTATAGAGTTGGAGTCTAGAGTATGTCTCCTCAGCAAATGTGTGATGGACATTTTAGACCAAAAAGTAGATTCCATGTCTGAATACACTCCATCCATACACCTCCAAGAAAGCTATTAGGCCTTCCCTGATATAGATTATGCTCAGTTTATGACTGACCAGGGAGACTTCATGAGTATGGATGAAGAGGAGATCACCTTATGTGACATGGAAGAGCATGGATAATCTCTTGTTCATTTTTTGAATGATTCATTTGAAGTCATTGAGGCAGGCTGCACTGTTCTTCAAGGAGGCTATGAGCTGGATAAGAGCAAAGAAGTCAGCATTAGGGTTTAAACAAACATGCAAAGAGGATGCAATTTTTTAGATTTACCCCTTCAGGAGGTTAGTGAATCTGAAGATATCTTCTTTGAAATCATCAAGGAAGATGGTCATACCATGGAACCTAAGCATGAGGCAAAAGAGAACAAGCCAATCAATGATGCATATCAAGGGGCTTATGGTGATGAACCAGCAGCAATTGATTTCTTGATGAGATACACTAGCCTAAAGAACCAATAGGAGGCAACCTTCCAAGAATAAATAGAGTATGTATACATTGGAATCATGTTTGAATCTCCACTCAGATATGAGCCAACTCAAGTGGTAGGCAAGAGGAGTAGGCCACCAACTCTCCTTCTTATCCAACCACTTGGCTGGCACCATAAGTTTCCTCGCCAGGGAGAAGACTTACGAAGTTTTCCCTTTGATCTAGGAGGGAGGCAAACATTCCTGGTTAGCTGTATATAGTAGTTTGTTTTTTAGTTTCTTTTCCTACTTTCCCTAAGTGCAGTTTGCACATGTAGTGTTTTTAGCCTTGTTTGTGTTTCCCTTTGTGTGTGGGGTAAAAAACTTCATGTTTGATTCTTGGATCTTGTGGGGTTGTTGCTGATTTTTATTCAAGCTACATATGAATTCATGCCCAATGGACTGCAAGGCAACTGGTCTTTAAGCATAGCAGGCATGCTTCCCCTGGGAGTCACCAATTTGTTTACCATTTTTGCCTAACAAGGCTGAAAATTGGTCCCCTTCTTCCCCTACTATTTGAGGCCAATTCATTTTTTATTTTTGCACAAGTCCAATAATTTCTATGGACTCTATAGATATTGGTTTTCTATGGATTCTATAGGTTTCTACAGACTCTATAGGTTTTTACAGACTTCAACATGCTTTTTTTAGGAGCAGCAAAATGTGCCATGTGTCCCTTATAGGGCTCAATGGAATCTAACAGGTGGCAACATCTAAGGGTTTCTCTTTTTGGCTTCAAAGAAGACTATGGTGGGCCCAAATGTGTTTCTAAGAGCTATGTGGAGTGTGCTAAGTGTCAGTGTTCACTAAGAACCAGAAAAGGGCCCAAAAATTTCTCTAAGGTAGCGAAAGGCTCTACAGAAGTGACCATGTGTCAACTTCCACCTAAGCCTTAAAAGGCCATCTAATGTAAGCAAACGCTACCACATCCCATTATCATTTTAATGGAAGCCACCATGTGTCAATGTCCACATTTCAAAGTGTCTTCTAAGTGCCCAAGCAGCAGACTATGACATGTGTCTAGGGTAGATGCGCTCTCAGTGAAAAGGGCAAATTAGGAAGCTAAAGGAGAATCCAAGGGCGATGGGTGCATCAATGTTAAATTTAAGTTAGTAAAAAGCCATTGGTTTTTAAATGCCTGAGTGCAAACCATGGAATGAGCCCAAAGAATGTAGTGACCTACTAGAAGATCACCCCTGAGGGTTGAAGGAGCAAAAAAGGATAAAGATCCCAGAGAACAAAGAGCAGGCAGATGATGTGGCTCATAAATTAAAAACCTGATAGTAGAATGGCCATCATGTAAAAGTAGATGAAGCAATCCAAGTGATGTAGGAAGGTGTCAAGAAGTTATTTTAGTGGTTGACATAGTGCCTACCATGCGGTCATCAAAGAGTCACAATAGTGGTTAATGCGACTTGTTTCCCTCGATATGCATTGTAGAGTAGGAAAATAGCATGGCTCATAAATTTAAACTTGATAGAAGAATGGCCATCATGTAGTAGTAGATGGAGCAATCCAAGTGATGCAGGAAGCTGTCGATTCAAGAAGTTATTTCAGTGGTTAACACAGTGCCTACCATGGGTCACTTGTAAAAAGGGTGCCAAAAGGCCTCTTTTCTTCTTCTATATTTGGAGACTTGTCATTTGAGAAAGGATCTTCCACATTTTTAAGGCATAGCCCTAGAAAATTTTCACCTTAATCAATAAACACATTTTTTACCTCTATCCTAGTTAGATATCTCTGTGTATGTTTGAGTGTTAGTTTATGTTTAGTCATTGCTTTTTTATGCTTCCACAAGTTTAACACCAACATACCTGGTGTCTATAAGGTGCCATTTCTGTAGCTGACAAGGAGAGCTATATTTGGAAGTGTAGAAATAGAAGAAATTATTATATAGTGTGCATTTCATAGCACCTTTAGTGAATCTCTATTTTCTATATTTTCCATTAAAGCCTCCTTGCCAAGTTTATTGCATCCTGGTCCTTCTGCTAGTTTGAAGTGTATGTATGTGTTTGCTTGATTTTAAGTGTGCGTGTGAGAAGGTCAATTTATTTTGGCACATCACCTCCTTTAGAGTAGATTTTTTTCCTACAATCTTTCTCCCTTTTCATCCCCCCCATTATGTGTGTGTGTGTGTGTTAGCACTTGTTAGAACAAATCAAATGCATCAAAGGGAGCTATCCCTTACCTAGAGACTCTCCCCTCTAGCTTTGCTAGTCCTAAAAGTAAGAGGGGAGTTTTCATTGTTGCATGTGGAAGGCAGGGGCTTGTCCTCCTTGCCCCGAGTGCAATCCACTATGTCAATAGTGACTTGGGAGAGCCTATTGAGTCTATATTTCAAAAATTTACTACTGCTAATCTAATTAGTTAACCTATACCTAGGCTTTATCTATAAGGCATTCCTTATTTTTATTGGTACCATGAAAATGAATTTTGTGAATATCATTGGGTTAACAGGCATAATCTATGAAGATGTGGAAAAATCAAACATTTGATGGATAATATGTTGGATAATAGGGAGATAACATTGGATAATGGTACTTCCACCTCTAATCAAACTCTTGGGACTTATCAAAACCCCTTTCCCCAATATAACACCTAGTAGTAACATAAAAATTAACAAAAACAACAACAAAATCAATAGTATCAAAATCAAATATTGAGCTATTAGAACTAGCAAAATTGGTAGAATCAATAACAAAACCTACATTGTCAGAATAATGGACAAAACTAAGGTCAAAATGGTAACAACCAACAAACCTACCATGTATTTAGACATGACTACAACAAGGTTGTAGGTCATATTGTAGGGGGTAGTATTAATAACATCTCCATTAATCCTAGACTGAACACTAATCAATCTAGACCATTTATAAACTATAACACTCAACCAAATTACATGGATAATCATTCTTTGACCTAGGATCACACACAAGCAAACTAAGAAATTGGGACTTCCACTTTTGGACCTTATACTGATAACTCATCCTTGCCACATGACCACATATAAGTGCACAAGGAATCGAGACTTATCCTATTTGGTCCCACACCATTCCCAACATTTGTTAGCAATCATGGTCTAACATCTAATCTTGATTATACAATCATAACTTAGAGGTCAAAGATTACTATCTTAAGCCCATAACCATTTACCATTTTGCTTATTATCCTACCATCTATTCACCTTAGAATAAACCATTCACCATTGATCAAGATAAGAAGTTTGATATTGTGGAACAATTATAGAAGACACTAGCACATATCTCTATTTTAGATTTATTATGAATGTCAACAATCCACAAGAATATTTTGAATGAGTTTTTAAATTAATCCACTATTGCTAGTGACATATCCCTTAATAAATTTCAAGCATTGGTTGGACACCTAACTCCAGCCCAACAAGTCACATTCAACTAAAGTGATATGTCTTCGCTTGGTCCACTCCATAATAATCCATTGTACATATAAGTTTATATAAAGTAGCATAAAGTGAAATGTGTCCTTATATAAAATGTATCAGGCCTCAAAATAGTGTCTCTAAAGCTCATTAAGCTTCTTGGGTACACAATGGTAGATCTCCAGCTAGAAATGATTACTATCAAGTCCTATGATAATCAAGAGAAAGAATCACAAGGTACCATTAGCTTACCAGTTATCATTAGTCCTTTGACCCATGATACACTTTGAAATGTGATTGATCTTGAGTTATCATATAATATGATTCTAGGTAGGCCTTGGTTACATGAGATTTGTGTAGTCCTATCAACATTACACTAATGTATTATGTTCTCCCCCTCAAGGATGGAAGTAAATATTCCAGGAGATTTACACCCATATGATAATTGCAAACATCTTGAGGCTAAGTTTCAAAGCTATAATTACCAATACGACATGAATCCAAGTTCCAAGTAGGATAAAAGAAAGGACATACTTATTGATTCTCTAAGGATAATTGTATAGATCCTAATACCTTAGATTCCCTTTCCCACATTCTACCTCCTAAATCTTCCAATCATTTTACCATTTCAACTAATGGCCCAAGGGAGTATATAACCCATGATACCTTTCATATTTCCAAACTTCCTAAATATCCCAAGACCTTTAGAAGACCTAAATTCATCCCACACATGCATTGGTAATGAAAAGTTAAAGATAAACTTCATAATCTAGGACTAGTCATGTTCATATCAGTATCTGGCCAAGAACAAGACCCTCTTGAAGGAGATGAATCATGGATATATAATGACAAATTAGCTAATTATTACAAGAGCACCAAGTATCATATTCATAATAGGATCACAAAACATCAATATTATGAAGGAAGAGGCCTCAGACCAAATCAACAAGGAACCATTGAGCTAATGTCCATGACTAAGTACAAAAGACCTTAAGGACTTGGATTTAAACTACCTAGGTGTGATCCTACATCTCTAATTTGAGTTTCATTACCAATGGATAGTGATGATGATGTTAATAGCTAAGTAGAGTCTAATCATATCCTCACCTTTGATGACCTAGCTAAGACTAACATGTTCAATAATATAACCATTTATACCCTTATCATAGTCATTCATCACAAACCATTGCCATTATACTATCCCCAACTGATAGATTAGGACCAAAAAGAATCTAATTTTCCAATTGATGAGTTTTAGAATTATAGGGTATTCTATGACTTTTTAGGCCTTAGAGACAACATTTCATTGTGAGATCATAAATCATGATTCTCAATTACATTGGATCTTTAAGCCTATTTTGGAGAGTGGGTGAACACCCTTAGCCAAAAATAAATAAATAAAACATTGAGGTCCCCAAGTGAAAACCTCTTTGAGGTGATTTTTGACTAGGGAAAAAGTAAAGATAAAGGCCATTCTAGTGGTGAAAACCTATTTCAGGTGTCATTAGATGGGGGTGTTCATTATTCTTTAAATTTAGACTATGAGCCCACCAATGATGAACTTACTTATGGATCTTAGTTCAATTTTGAATAACAACAAGTGTTTGATTGAATTATTCAAGAATTTATAACTATTTTTATCCTACCTAAGAGACTTAGATTCATCATACCTTGGAGAAGTGAAGGATAAAGTCCTAATAAAGGACTTTGATATAGTCTAATAGTTCAAGTCTTTACCTACTATCCTTGAATATTGTTACACCCTTCTAGTTGAAGATATAATAGAGGTAAATATTAAGACTCAATAAGACCCCAAATGGATAAAATTAGGTGAATCTCTCATTGAGGAGGAACATGAAGTCTTTATAGTTCTATTGAGAGAATTTATAGATATATTTGCATGGACATATTCTGACATGTCAGGATCAGACCTTGCCTTTGTTTTACATCATGTTATGATAAATCCTAATGCCTAACTAGTTAAGAATAAGTTAAGGAAGATGCATCTTTGCATTGTTGTATTAGTAAAGAAAGAGTTAGAAAAACTCTTAGAATCAAGATGTATCAATCCATTGACTACTCAGAATGGATATCTAATGTTGTACATGTTAGCAAAAAACTTGAAGGAATCAAAATCTATACTGATTTTTTAGACAAACAAAGCTTTCTCAAAGGATGAATTTACATTGCCTCATATTGACATAATCATCAACTCCATGGTGTTTTATGAAATACTTTCACTCATGGATGGATTTTTAGGATACACCTAGATTAGAATAACACTAAAAGACCAACATAAAATAACATTCACCACTCCATGGGGAACATTTTGTTATCAAGTAATGCAATTTGGTATTAAGAATTCTAGAGCCACATATCAAATAGATATGATTGTCATGTTCCATGGTATGATGGATGATATTATTGAATACTATGTTGATGACATACTAGGTAAATAAAAAACTAGGGCTAACCATCCAGTAGTGCTACATAGAATATTTGAAATACTACATGAATACAAGGTTTGATTTAATCTAAATAAATTTGTGTTTGGAGTAACCTCAATAAATTTACTTAGATTCATTGTGTCTCATAGGGGCATTGAAGTTGATTTATCAAAGGTTTAAGCTATAATAGAGATGTCACTACCAACCAATTCGAAGCAGCTCCATAGTTTGTAGGGCAAGATCCAGTCAATTTGACACTTCATATCTTAGTTAATAGACAAGTGTCATTTATTTACACATATTTTGAAGAAGTGAGTTAAATTTTAATAGGATGATCACTACCAAATATATTTTCAATAACTCAAGGAATATCTAGCTAATCCACCTATTTTATTACCTTTGATGATAGGAAAGCCATGCTTATTATATTTATTAGCTACCAACATGCCCTAGAGGCAGTTTTTCCTCAACATGATAACAATGGAAAATATAATGAAGTATAATAATTAATCCATACCTTGGTCACATATGAACATATCTATGCACTTATTGAAAAAGCTTGTCTAGCCATGGTCTTCACAGCTCAAAAACTATGCCATTACATGTTGAACAATAAGACCATGGTCATTTCAAAAGTATATCCACTCAGCTATCTAATATCTAAAATATCTTTAGAAGGTATAATGGTCAAATGGATCATGATTCTTAGTGATTTTGATATAGAGTATGTTAATTATAAAATAATCAAAGGATAGGTCCTTGTAGATCAACTTTTTGAAGCACCCCTTGCAAACACCAAGCCACTCACATTTCAATTTCTTGATGAATCCATAATGAACATCATTGACACACCTCTTGAGGAGCAATAATGGAATTTTATTTTGATGGATCATTCATAGCACATCGATTGGGAGTAGGTCTCTTATTTATTACACCAAAAGGGGATCTAATCCTTAAGTCATTCAAGATTAGTTTTCTTTATACCAATAACGTGGATGAATATGAAGTACTTGTTATAGACATCACCAAGTGGTAAAATGGAATATATATCATCTAAAGGTTTATGGTGATTCTTAGTTAATCATCAATCAAATTATAGACCATTTTTAGACCAAAGATGACAAGTTGGTTCCATATAAAGCTATGGTCAACACTCTCAAGAAATAAATTACTGACATTCAGTTTGAGCATATACCAAGGGCTAATAATAGAACTATAGATGCCATGGCTACTATTGGCTCTTTGATTCTACAAATAGATAAAACTAGAGAGTATCAATTCCTCATCAAGAATTTGGTTACACTAGCTCATTAATCTTCAACTATGGCAATGATTTGGTATTCAAACCTTTATAACTATCTTCATGGCCAAGTTATACCACTTAACCTATCCCAAAAACAAACCAAATCCTTTACCACTATAGTTTTGATTTAACTTTGCTTCATTGTTTAACTTTAGTATAATATACACTAGCATTACAAGAAGTTCATGAAGGGATATGTGGATCCCACTCTAGTGGGGTTTTTTTATCCAAAAATATCTTACGTACTAGTTATTATTGGCCCATAATGGATGTAGATGCAGTTGCATATGTAAGAAAGTGTGACAAATGTTAACAACATGCCAATCTAATTCATGCCCTAGCTAAGACTTTGAAACCAATGTTGATTCCATGGCCATTTTCTACATGGAGCCTTGACTTTATTGGGAATATCAATCCCACTTCATATGATGGCCATATACATATCCTTACTACCACCAAATATTTCACTAAGTGGGTTGAGGCTATACTCCTCACTTACGTGACTAGAAAACAAATTTTTGAGCTCATCTTCAACCATCTCATTTACCACTATGGTATCCCATCAGACATTGTACTTGATAATGGGAGATCATTTAAGAACAAAGATTTCAATAATCTATGTGTGGAATATAACATCACCCAACATTTTTATACAACATATTACCCTCAAGGTAATGGCGAGGCCAAAGCATCAAATAAAACCATTATCAATATTCTCAAAAATATTATCAATGATGCCAATCATGATTGACACCTTTAGATATTCCATGCCCTTTGGGCATACCATACCAATCACCATGCCCCCACAAGAGCCACTCCATATTCACTTGTTTATGGTATAGAGTCCACTATGCTCATTGAGGTTAAGTTTCTTTCACTATGAATATCTTTCAAGCATGTCCTAGATGATCATGACTATCGAGTAGCTCACTTGTAAGAGCCTGACCTACTTGATGAAAAATTCATAACTATGCTTAACAATCTTTAGGCATATAAAAACTGACTCAAAATTCATTACAATCACCATGTCAAGCATAAAACATTTGAACTTATTGGTCTTGTTCTTAAAGAAAACCTAAATAATACCATAGTCAAGAAGAAGAATAAAGGTAAATTTAAACCAAACTAGATAGGGCCTTTTATCATTATTGTAGATTATGGATTAAGAGCATATAGGCTTGCCACACTAGATGGAGATGAACTTCCTAAGTTGATAAATATTATTTACCTCAAGTGGTACTATGCTTGAGTGCTATGGTGTATTGTCTATAAGGACCATTTTAGTTGTGCCATTTTATCACTATTATTATTTATACAAATGTCATTATTATCATTCCTCTTATGCCTAGTACTTATTCATTTTACCAATCTATTATATTGACCAACCATATTTTTAATCCTATCTACCTATCCCATTTAACCTTAGTTTCACCATTGGTTACACCTTTTCGGCATAAATGTGTCCAATCAGTTTCAATAGTTATTTCAATCATTAGTTAGGGACAATATTTTGGAGTAGTATGATATAATATTTGGTAGTTACATCCTTAATTTGTTTTTATTTTATTATCACTGATCTTGCTACTAATTATAACCACTTATGGGTAGATTAGTACCATTGATCTAGGCTATTGTGTGTTAGTTATAAACACCTATGGGAAAACTAGGGGAAACATTTGTCTATGGAGCCTTGACATACCAACTTGTCATTTCCTATGTCATACTATGCCTTTATATTTATTGTGCCTATTTTATTTGAATTGATTGCTACACTAGTCAAATTCTTTCACTGTAGGGCAGAACTATGGTGACTTGAGGTCTTACTTTGGTACTATGTAGGTGGCACTTGATAATTTTTTAGGTTAGATAAATCACCATTTCCACCATGCTCTCACCATTTTGAGAGTAACCTAAGTCATGTTCTCACTATTTTATGAGTAACCTAAGCCACACTCTTGCCATTTTGTGAGAAACCTAGGCAACATTCTTGCCATTTTGTGAGCAACCTAAGCCATGCTCTAACCATTTTATGAGAAACCTAAGCCACACTCTCACCATTTTGTGAGATTTCACCATTTAGTATATTTTCATTCTCGATTGAGTTGAGATACTCTAAATATTTCACAAAAAAAAGACATTTGTAAAGCCGTTATAAAAAACTAAAAACATTGACCACTTCTTTGCCTTAAGGATTTTGGGAACCCTTGCTATGTTTTAAGCAAATCACTTATCACTTAGTTTCCCCATCCTTTTTGTCCTTTTATCCCATTAAATTTCCATTTTTTAAGACCATTCTTATTCTTCTATCATGTCCATTCTATTTATTTTTACCAGTTATCAATTTCTTCCCATTTCTTAGGAGAACTACATTTGTCTTGAAGTTTTTGTTGGATATTACATCTATGGAACTATGTAGGAAAAATACACTTGCCTATTGAATAAGGAGATATCTTATCCACCCCCTTCCTTTTATTTTATTCCCCCATTTTATTAGTTTGTTAAGTTGTCACCTATTTTTTAGGGGCAATGTTCATATGGCTTATATTGAGTTGTTTATTTTGTTTGTTTCTTTTTTGTTTTGTTTGTTCCTATTGTTTTCATTTGGTATTTTTACCTTGATTTAGTTTATGTGCATTCATTGGGTGATTCCTTGCCTACAATTACACTTTAATCCATCCATATTCATATTTTTACATTATCATCATGGTTTCTATCATTGGTGCATTTTTTTCTATTGAGTATTGGATTATAAGAGTCAGTCCTTATACATATTTTTCCCAAGTCCTCATGATGTTATAACATGATGCCTACTAGCACATGTTAAAACAAACCTCAAATTCAAAACTTATATTCTATAATGGTAGCATCGACATCTCTTTAGCACCAACATCCTGATTTAATCCCAATCATATCCCAAATAAAGTAATTAACTATGAAAGAATTTCAACCTTTATTAGTTTAGATGAGCATCTCCCTACTAGTAGGTTATTACAATTCATCATTATCCTCTATGTTAAGTTACCATCATCAATAATTTGATTAATCATGTTTTTCATAATAGGGGTCCAATGATTATAACCAACTATGGGTAAATCATTGCACACCATCCCACCTACATTTCTCAATGATTATAACCACATTTGGGAAAATCATTGTGTTTTCACCACTTTAATTTTTTTACCCATATAAGGGGTATGTTTTTATCTTATTTTTCTATCCTAACTAGGGCAACTCCATCTTCTCAATGATTATAACTGCCTTTGGGTAAATCATTGTGTTATCATACCACGTTGCCACTATCAGGGTACAATGCTTATAAATGCCTTTAAGCAAATCATTATACAGCATCATAGTTGCATTCTTAATTATTTTGACTAATTTTTAAATATAATTATGTTATAATCCCATCATTTTCCTTTTCTTTTGTCCCATCATCTACATTCTTTCTTTGAAGGGACCGCTTGCTGACCTTTCCTTGTGCCAACCGCTCCCTCGAGGGGGCATCATGCAGTTACTTCATCATCATTAAATTTATAGGAATATAAGGCCTTTTACTTATTTGAGAATATTTTAATATTATTATATCTTTCAACACCTTCTCAAATAAGGGCAAACTATAGACACCTAAATCTAGTCACCGATAACCTCTAACTAGGCTTTTGACCAATTTCCACCAAAGTGCACAATTTGGCCTAAAAACACTAAAATGAATTAAATGAGCTGAAATTGATATATTAAAGTTCAGATTTTGGATATAGTATCATTAAATGGGGTAATGTAATTTATGGGATAGCTGACTTTGATCAGATCATTTTGAGTCAAAATGCTAATTTTGCACTTGGGTGCTCCAGATTGCTCTTTTTTGTCAAATCTCTTGCATGAGACACATGCCTTTGTTATTTGTTCTTGGTAACATCCTAAATGGGATAATGGATCTAACATATCTAAAATTTACTTCAAATTCCAATCTAGTTAAATTTTGAGCCAATAATAAGACATTTTGACCAATTTGATTATTTTGTGCACCAAGAGCCAAAATTTACACCAAAGTTGACTAATCATGTTTTCAGCTAATTAAACCAAATTAAGGCCTTAAGTTAATTTTACATGTAACTTATTGAATAAATATTTATTTTAAATTTATTTTTATTAATTGCATCATAAGGTGACATCAACATATGTTGTGGCATCTATAAGCCATAAATGCATAAATTATTAGGATTATGGGTCTCACATGCCTCATTAAGACCCTCCATGACAATTCAATACCCATCTATCCAAAATATTAATGGGCATATTTATATAATAAATATCTTATTTGGATTTATTCATGGCCACACATCTCAATCTTGAGGTGGATGGTCATGGTTGATCCTCAAACCATTCCAAAAATCTATAAATAGGAGGCCTTACCTATTGAATTTTAATCTCTCACATGCCAAAGTTATAATTATAAATTTATTCCAAATATTCATGAAAATTAGTGTTATAATTTATAAATATTGAGCCAATCCAAGCCAATACAAGCTAAATCCATAAGGTGCCAAGGAGAAGAGGAGATAAACAAACCTCCTTTGATGAATACTTCATGAGCACACACTAAGAAAACCACTACTACAAGCTAATTTGGAGCATTCAAGGGAAGTGAAAGATTTATTCTATTTCATGTTTTAGTTGTGTTTCCATTCTAGTAATTTTAATTAAGCTAAACTAAGTAACTAGGCCTAGAAATGTATGTTATCTAGTGTGTTAGTTTTTCAATTTGATTACATTTTGTCACTAACAAGATACTAACACCTCTCTTGAGTCAAATTCCTAGTTCACACCATTTGGTATGAGTAAAGGCACAAAAACTAGTAAATACAAGATGGATATAGATTGATCACACTCCTAAAATATGAGTCCCTTGTGCCAAGAAAAGAGGAAAAAGAGTGTTTTTCCTCAATAAGCTCAAAATTTCTATTCTCCCAAGATATGAATGAAGTAATCCTACGGAGGACTATGTCTATGATATTAATTCATGCATCCTAATGGAGGTGTATATAATGGGATCACTAATTGACACATTAAAAATAACTACCACTCATTTGTGGGTAGTGCAAAAGCCTAGATTTCTAACTTGGTAGGATGTAAAGGCATCCATTTAAACTAGATATGGAAAAAGAAATGAGGATCTAGATATTTTAGCTTAATCTGGTGCCTCCAACCCCATAGCACATGTACATATTTAATAAGAGACATAGATTTTTTGTGATGAAAACACCCCATAAATATTTCGGTGTACACCTTCTAAAGAACCTTAAAGACTTGGGCATGGTCATGGTACATAGTCAATGAGATGCACCATGAAATAGTAAACTAGGATTCCCTTAAAGAATGGTTTGTTTATACCTTCTTCTTTTATTTACAAAATATTTAATTGAGTAATTACAGATAGTTCAAAGGTCAGTGTTTGAGGACACCACTATATTCAAGTGTCTAAGGTAAATGTTTGGCAAAAAAGAGTTATCACTCCCAACATAATTTTAAAAACAAATTATAAATAGTGACTTGGGTGATGAAGATGATGACACATGGAAAGAGTGCAACTAGAAAATTTTGGAAAAGAAAAATAATATAGTGCACCAATTTGAGGATAATACCTAAAAATAAAAATACCCTACCCATCTTTAGGTAGAGATAATTAAGGGTAGTAAAAAAGTTAAGGATTTACACTAGGATAAGAATGGACCCTATCATGCACTGTTAAAAACTATCAACGTAGATATCAATTTAGAATGGGAACCCAAAATGGCCACTTTGGGCACCTATTGGTCTGACATGGAATTAGCACATATTATTGATCTTTTGAAAGAATTCCAAGACATGTTCTGACAAAAATATAAAGATATGAATTACTTACACCCATCCCTTAGGAAGATGAGCATCAAACTAGTTGATGGCATGAGGCCCATCAATAAGTGGCCTTACAGGATGAACCCAAATCTTCATGAGAAGGTCAAGACCAAGATCAATGGAAGTATATCCATAGAAATTATCTACCAGTAAAGGAATTCAAATGGGTTATCCACATGGTCATTAGCATAAAAAAGGATGAGAAATTTGAATTTGTTTTGACTATATACTATTGAATGTCACCTACGTGACCAACCCCTTCTTAACTCTATCTGCTGATGAATTATTGGATAGCATCATAGGTTGTGAAATATACACATTTATTGATGGGTTATTAGGATACCATAAAGTCTAGACCAAGGAGGACAAGCCAAAAATCATCTTTGTGATCGAGTGGGGATGTTTTGCATATAACATAATACCCTTTGGGTTGAATAATACACTAATCATTTTCTCCTAGGTGGTGATTATGGCATTCAAAGACTTTATTCACAAATTCCTCTAGGTATATTTAGATGATTGAATAGTGTATGGGTTGTTAAAATATCGCTATGATAATTTGTGCCAAATTTTTGAAAGTTGTTGATAGTTACAAATATTTTTAAATATCAAGAAGTGTATTTTCACAATACTATTTGACACATTTCTCAAGCACATCATTTAGAAGGATGGTCTACTCATTGATCCCACCAAGATTTCAATCATCTTTTAGCTTTGAACATTATCAATGTAGAAAGACATCTATGCTTTTCTTGGACATTTTGGGTATTACATGAAGTTCATAAGCAATTATTCTAGGATTATGGTGCCACTAGAGGAAATATTGATGAAGAATAGCACATGTTATTAGGATACAACATAGGAAGATGATTTTAAGACCATGAAGCAAAATCTAAAGTACATCAATACTATAATTTATTGACTGGGTGATTCCCTTCCATGTTTATGTTGATACCTCCAGTACTACAATCAGTTCCATTCTTGCACAACTAGGTGAAGGGAAAATAGATCATCTATTTCTTTCATAATTAGGAAACTAACCAAGGCAAAATAAAATTACACCATAATTGAGTGTGAGTCACTTTATATGGTTTATCCCCTATAAAAGTCTAGATAGTATTTTCTAGAAACCCTATGTATCTTCTTTACTAATTATGAGGCACTTAAGTACTTGAGTAACAAGCCTATTTTGCACAAGTGCATTTGTTAATGGACCATTTTGTTTCACAAATTCTAATTTTCTATTGTAATCAAGATGGAAAAACAAAAATAAAGCCCAGACCTTCTATCTCACATTAAATATAGAAATGTGGTAGTGTTAATTAAAAATGATATGCTGAACATACAACTCTATAGGATCTAACATGTCTAAGAAGACTTAGTATAAATCACTACATTTTTGACCTATGGATCTATGCCTCAGGCCATGATAATTAATTAGAAGAAGTAGCTCATGGTTTACAAAACCCATTATCAACTCATTGGTAGGGACTATACAAATTGAGTTATGGTGAGATCATGCACTGACGTGTCCTAGAGCATGATTGAGACTTAATACCGTAAGAGGTGTATGAGGGGATTATTGGGGTCCATTATGATAGAGATGTCATAACACAAAAAGTGATATAGTGGCTAACCATGTTTCATGGTGCAAAATCATATGCGAAAACATATGAGGTCTACCATCACACTAGAAAGCAAAACCATAAGGATGAGATGTCTCTCATCACCATCATCTCCTAGGCACCATTTTTTAAATTGACCATTGATTTTTTTGGGCATATTACTCCCATCATAAGGTGAATAGGTGCAAGGTACATTTTGGCTGCTACAAATTACTTCACCAAGTGGGCTAAAGAAGCATAAACTAAAGACTATACAACCACCACAAAATCAAGATTCATTTGTGAAAACATTATCAGTAGGTATGGGTGCCTACTCAACTTGACTAATGATCATGACAAACATTTCATAAATAAAATAGTTTAAATCCTACTATCCACATATATGGTGGCACACAATAAAATGACACCCTACCACCCCCAAGCTAGTGGAACCATAGAATAATTCAATAAAATATTAGGGACATACCTCACAGAAATATGTGATGTTGGTGATAAGGATTGGGATGACCATGTATCAATAGTGTTATGGGCCTATTGCATGATATACAAGCACCTAAATAAGGCTAAACCATTACAACTAGTGTTTTTCATAGAGGTCATTCTACCTATGGATTTCCTAGTGCCCTCATTATGCATCATGTGCATTGGTAAGTTGGATGACCAAGATTTATTAAATGTACACCTAGAAGATTTAGATAAGTTATATGAGACATGTGTCAAAGCATGATGGATCCAATAGATATAGAAGGCCTACATAAAGACATAGAATGATAAACATATCAAAGTTAAGGTGTTTATAGAAGTGACCTAATTATTTTTATATGATTCTAATTACTTAATGTACCTAGGACAATTAAAAATATGATGTATGGGGCCTTATGTCATCAACAACATCTTAGAGACCTATGCATGTAAGTTGCACATGTTAACTAGTGAAATTCTCCCTAGGAATTTTAGTAGAAATAGATTGAAGTTATACCATCATTAGGATGGAACTTGCACCATCTAACATTGGATTTTTAGTCAAAATTTAGTTGCTTTATCTTGTAAACATAATAAATTTGGTGAAAGAAAAATATTTTCCTTGTGTTTGGTTTATTTTGTCTTGTTTAAGTAAGCATGACACTTTCAAGCCCACAATATAATGTTCCTAGTGATTATACTCATATAAATCTAGTTGGGTAAGTTGAGACCATTAAATTTTAAGCATATGAGGCTAGACACCTAAGTTTTTGGGTGTGTGTGAATTCTACTAGGATAATTAAACTTTAAATAAAAAATTACTAAGTAAAGCACACAAAGTGTTCATCCAAAAGAGACTAAGTGGTAATAGTGAGGCACTAGAGGATCAATGTTAGGATTTGTATGATGTAGGGGAGGCTGAAGAAAGAGACAATAGATTATATATAAATTTAATAAGATAGTGAGGTGTTCTTGAAAGGAAGTGTAGCACTAGAGAAGAGATGAAACCTAGGAGGTTGAATCACATGCATGTGAAGCATTGTGCCCAGGCAACTAGAAGGAAGGAAAAGGTCATGCCATATGAAAAAAGCAAAAAAAAGTAACAATTTGATATCTATCACCCACCCTATAGTTGGTGGGAAGTGATTGTTTGAATTGCTTATCACTTCCTCAAAGAAATTATTAGCATAGTTAATGCTATGATGATAAAAGAACAAAGATCTACATTGATGATTAGATGGTGATAGATTTAATAGATTTTGTAGGTTTTAGAAGATTTTGAGGATCTAAATGATGCCAACCATCAATTTGGTAGATGATAATAGTGTATAAAAAATGATATGGCAAAGGTTATAGGTTTACTATTTTTTTTAAGAGTTCAGAATAGAGTAAGGAGTAGAATCCACCAAATAATAAAAATGCTACCAAAGAGGAAATAATTTCCTCATAGCCTCCCAAAGTGTGAATAAAATATCAAGTAGAATATTATGTTTTTACCTAAGGATAAGAGGAGGCAAATAGAGGGAATTTGAGAAATAAGTAGGAAAGTAGAGACTTTGACAAGATAATAAGTCTACCATTAATAGGATAGGAAGTTTAATAGCTAAATGTGCAGTCGTATTCCCCATAGTTGTAAAGTAGACCAAACATAATTTTAGGCTTTGGTAGGATCAATTAGTTGTACTTTAATAGTACTAATTTTAGGATTGGGAAGAACAAACTAAGCTTAAAAGTGCTAAAAATACATAAGGATACCAATAAATCAAAAGTAGTGAAGGAAGTATCCACGACATATTCTGAGGCATAATTAGTAGAGGGAGTTAGGATCATGAAGGTTGATCCATTTTTGAGCAAAAACTTTACCTATAGAGAGATAGAGTGCCCTCCATAAATCATGGTAGGGGAAAAGTGGGTATCCTTTACCCATGTATGCAATTTGAAAGACTATAACCATATGACATTGAGTAATGTGCAATAACTAAATAAATACTAGATGGTGGACACAATCAGGAAGACCAAGGTAGGTGACATGATTTTTTATGTCTCCATTAGAGACAAATTACAAACCATGAGTGCCACACAAATTTTTGAGCTGCTAGGATTCAACAAGATATAAGACTTGGTACATTGCCTTCTCTCATGAGTACATGATGACCAGTTCTATTTTATTGGATGATGCATGAGGATTTATGCAAGCCACACAAGTATAATCCTAGGGATATATATCATAGTAGAAGATGTACATGAGATGATGCAGGATGACGTAGAAGTAGAAAGGGTTGTAAAGTTCTTGGGATATAACAAGTCAATATTTACATTATGTATCAAAGACATCCAAGACCCAAGCACAAGGGAAACAACACACTTGGTAATCACCAAATTTGTGTTGGTATCCATTAGTTAGATATAAGTAAAACATTTCTTTACATTTCCCAGCACATGATATAGGGATAAGTGTTTAACATCTCCAAATTCATTGTATAGGAGATCATAAAGAATGCACAATAATGTCATTAGGCACATAAGACATTTTGGTGGGGATATATTCTTATCTTGATGGTGATGAAGGACATAGGTATGTTAGATAGAAATTATGACCACCTATGGGTGTTTCCACCAAACCATGAGTCCCCATTGATTACGTAATAATATTTATCTACCTACCCATCTTATCATAAAAATACCAAACTAGAGTACAAGGGTTGTTCAATAGGTATATGGAGGCCTTTAAAAAGGAGTGGTGTATCCAAAAATAACTCCTTTGGCAACTCATGGGAATGGTGACCTTTTTTATGATGCAACACTTATGTGTGGTGCACCTAGATCTCATAGATGGAAATATATCAAGTTGGATCTAATTACCTTATGCATTCTCAACAAAATACTTCATGGAAATGATGAAGAGAATCCTAAACACATAACAAATTGATATCTAAGCCAAGGCCATGGATCATAAAATAAGGATGAAGAGGTACCAATTTGTCTAACTTAGAGCCTAGGTGACTAGGGATGAGGAGGATGATAGTGACATGCCTAACATCCATCCCCTCCAAGGGGTGATAATCAATGGATTAATTTTCAACCTTTACTATGATATGAAACCACAAAAAAAGGGTCGATATCCTAGCAAGGATGATGATCAACCCCTCTTATTTAGTGATGAAGAAAAAGATGTATCAAAATTTTAGGTGAAGTCACTCCCAAGGAAGTAGAGTTAAAAATTAGAAAATATTATGGAGCACATATAGTTAAAACTAGCCTTTGATGAATGAATCATGCCACCTAACCCAAAGAAGTACATGGAATTCAAACAAAAGGGTGATTCTTCCAACAAGCATCCAAGGAAAAATACTAAGGGACTTGTAGCATTCCCTACTAGGACCCTTATTAATATGGAAAGAGAGGCAACCCTAGTGCCCATAATGGAAGAATAAATTGAAGAAGATATGGAAAGGATTTATATCTTGCAAATAATGGAAGGTGAAGAGTATCTTATCACTAAAAATGTTTAGGAAGACCTACAAAGTAGCATGGTTTCCAAGCTAAAATTAATAAAAGAAATGATGAGCCTTACCTTTGAAACACCCTTACGAAAGATCCCACCAAAGAAAATAACACCAACATCCAAGGATAATGCCTCCCCAATGGCCCCTCAAACTATTAAGGAGAAAAGAGTGGCTTGAAGGAAGATGGGACTTAGTGATGAAGGTATAAACCAAGATTTGGTACTTTAAGAGAAGCAAAAATTTGATTGGGAAAGAAAAAAGAACAAATTGGAAAAGAGGGCCCCAAAGGTACCCTTGAGTATAGTACCATAATTATAAGTGGTCAAATAGGAGCTAGTTACCATTCCAAACAAGAAGAGGAAGTTGTGAAGACATGCCCAAGTAGTGAAGGGGTGTTTCAACAAAAGTGAGGTTATACTGGCACCTAAAAGTAACAAATGAAGATAGCTAAGGAGCACTAACAATAATAAGGCAAACCTGGAACTAAATGAGTAACCTTTGAGGTAAATATTGAGAAGCCCTAGGATGATGACATAAATTAGGGGGAGAATTATATTAAAGAAACCCCTAAGACCAAATAAGTGACTACTTGAAGGAGCATACTAAAGAGAGTGGTGGCACCAATGAAGAAGAAGAAGTGTACAAAGAGAATGCTTCCATCAAAAAAGATGATAGGGAGCTTAACATTAGGGACATGAAGTAGAATAATTAGGTGGATAAATATTTATACTTATACAAAAATATGCCCCTGAAGCCACCAAGATAAGGACATGAAATGAGTTCTCATTTGTGCTATACAATTACATGGATGAACCCTAATTCGAGGTGCCAAAGGCCATTAATTTTATCGTAGGATATATTGAAGAGGGGAAGTTATCTCTTCTTATTGACCCACGCTTTATGAAACTAGTCTAATTTAGGAGTATGCTAATAAAAATAGCCATAGAATTAATGCACAAAAATATCATAAATGATGACAAAGAGAGGAAATTGAAGAAACTCCTCAAGGAATCTAATGAGGAAGCACAAGTAAATAGGTTCAAGTTGTAAAAACTTTGTGAGCACATGAAGGAAGTTAAACCATCTATTTTGATTAGCATCAACACTTTAGACCTTTTAGAGGTTGATAAGATTTACATATTGTTATATCAGATGCTCCCAAGACTGTAGCCTAAGCTGAAACAAGAAGAAGAAGAGGAAGACCCCAATATTGCACTAAAGAAGGATATTAGACAAACTCAAATAAGTGGAGGATCTCTTCACAAACTTGAAAGAGGGCATGGAAGTAGTTGATGAAATATTTTTCAATTTTTACAACCAATCCTTAATGATATATACATGCTTAAAGTAAGAGAAGGATGAGATGGAGAAACTGATGGCTAAGTTTTACTCCATAAGCAAAGTGGAAAGGTCATAGATCATGAGTAGCAGCAATGCATTCAAAAACTATATCAAAGACTAGGAAAGAACCTTAGAATAAATATTCCACAATTTGTAGACTAAGGCTTGTGAGCAAGGGGAGATATTAGATAGAAGTATGGAAAAGGAACAAGCCAATGTAAAGTCCATTTGTAAAGAGATAGATAAAATAGATACACTTGTGGTCACTATTACATCATCTAAGATTGATGGATCCATGAGCAAAAACAAGCTAGTCATAAAGGGATTTGTGGATTTTAGCTCAAAACTCTAGGAGAATACACCTAAGTTTTATTCTCCTAAGATTTTGATGGCTTAGTCTGAGGGTGGACTAAGGATGTTTTTTATGCGGTAAAATGTTGGGCCCCTAACCCATTATTAGAGTGTTCGTGCAAACTTAACATCTACCTTGACATGTTTAGATATTTTGGTAAGGGGTTAGCCTAATGGTTTTGGTTGCTAGTTTGAGGATACAACATAAATATTGTGCCATATGGTTGATGGATAACCATCTCTTGGATATTCATGACATTTACAAAGATCTAAAGGTAAATGGAAATTAAATCTTAAGAATCATGGGGTCATTGAGGTAATAGTTATTATGATAGATTCTAACTTAGAACTCATCATATAGTTTCCACCCTAGAAAATATACTATTGAAAGGCTTACATAGGAGCTAAAATTATAGGATGAAAGAGATAAATAATTTTATAAAATCTTTGGTGGAATGAATTTGAAGCCATACCCTTCAAACATTGCTCTAGCAACCATTAAGGCTTAAAAATAGAATGGATTTGGCTCCAATTGTATGTGTCCAAGCTCATCTATGAGCCTCTGGGTTGTTAGTATTATGATTTGAATATAGTATTTTTCTATAGACTTTAAATAGTGACAAATGGTTTTGCATTAAAATGTACTTAAGTGTGTCTAGTTTGCATGTCTTGTAGTATTGCTAATGGGATGTGAATGTTGTGATGTTACACTTTTAATTAATTATGTGAATTGATGTTCATACATTTTTTTGGTTTCACTACTATAATGGAGTACCTATAATTTTATTGATGTCATCATCATTTTACATGTAGTATGAGTATAGGTATGTGCTATTAAACCCAATCCCTATTTAATTTTCATTTTTTAGTATGAGGAGTAAATTGAACCAAAGCAATCTTATGACCCACTAAGCACCTATATGACCTTGGGATTAACCTGAGAAAGGCCTAATCCTATGTATATACCCAAGTTAATTTTTTGGTCCATTGCTTAAGTCTTTCTAGTGAATCCTCACACCATGACATGACTAGCCCAATGTGGGCCATGTTTCATTCTCATGTACACTTTGAGTGAGTGCATAAGGCATGTGCCTTATGTGGACTAATATCAATTTAGTTGAGTGTTTAAATTTTGAGCATAAAGTGAGTTATCTTAATATTGTGCTTGGTTGCATTAAACCACCCCTAGACTTTCACAACATCAAGACCTTCATAATCTTTGGCCTAGTCCTAATGTGGGCCAAGGCTCATGAAAATAAAGGCCGGTATTTGAAATTTTATCCCCTCTAGATTATCCCATATAAAATAGCTAAAATATTGGGTTAGAACACCTTATTACTTTATAATATTGAGGGAAACAAATTTCCATTACTAGTAAATGGATAATTCTTGAAACATTATTTCTTGCTTGTCTTATCTAATGTAATTTTTGAATAATATGAGAAAGGCATTAGTAATGTATATATTGGATATGTTTGTTTCTATTGTGTGTTTGATTTTTTCATGTGTTTGATTTTTTTTGTGTTTTTCCTTTGGTTTATGTCATTTTTGTGGTGTTCATTTGATGCATGTCTATGATAGTAGCCAGTCATTTAAACTTAGGAAGAATTGTTGAAAATTAGGAGACCTAGGTTGAATATTAAATCCAAGAAACTCAGGGATGGTAATTAAACATTATTTACATTTCATATCTAGGAGACCAATGATTCTAAGAGAAACAAGTGGATTTTATAACAACCCACATCCTAATAGAACCACCAAACTATACTTAATGTAACATCTCAAGAAAAAACAAGACTACTCAAGCAAATAAAGGAATGGATGGGTGTTCAGGGATTCCTCATCATCCTTTCACCATTATATTGGTATTTAATCCTAAATGGATAATATTAAAATAAAAAATATATTTTCACATGGAATCTTGGAAAAATATAGGAAAAACTTGTAGAATCTAAATTCAGAGTCTTCCTCAAAAGGGCCATTCAAGCAACTCCATCACAGGCTTTCTGTCCTGGTAAGTAGTGGAGCAAGGATTAAACAAGACTATAGGTATCTATATTATGGATATATATTCCCATATAGTAGCAAATAAATTCCCATGTCGTGCCCCTCAAATCCATCAAGCCATTAATACCGTTGAAGGAACTTAATACTTGGTCCAACATCTTTTATTTAAGTAGAGTTAATAATTAAATTGAAAATTGAGGATCACTTCTAACACATAGCGGTGGCCTCCTATAGGATTAAAGGGAAGTATTCCAATTAATATTACATGACTTTACTTCATTATTTATTGAATATGTCTAAATATTTCTCTTATAGTCTATGTTTTGTGCAAGGGCAAACAATTAATTGGTTGGGTTCTAAGTGCTTGTCATCACTTATTCTATGGGAGTCACCATTTTTTGTGGCCAATACTCCCCATTTCATAAAAATGGGGCAACCCTCATTAAAAATATCAAAACTAGATCTCTTAGATCATTATTTCATTCTAGCTAGCTTTGATTGAACTAGGTCAATAAAATCTTCTAATGCCCCAATTTCCCTAAATAATGGCAAACCTTATTTATTTTATGACTGAGGTAGGCTTATTTTTTTAAGGACTTACGGTGCTAACCTTATAGGTCAGATTTTGGAATAAGTTACTCGAGTCATGATCCTTTCCTAGAATAAAAAGCCTAATGTCCTATATAGTAAATCAAAAATTGAATGGTAGCCAGGTGAGTTATTAATTGGTTGAAAGTCTTTTCATTTTCACTTAGTCCTTTTCCCAAATTTTGTAAAAATAAAAAAACACTAGAGAAGAGATGCATGTTAGTTGTTAGAAATGTTATATTTTCCAATTTCTCAATCTTATTAGAGATGTCAATGCCCAGGGAGCCCATCAGAGGATGCCATATCACTTGATGTCAGATCAACCAATCTCCCAATCTTGTTAGAGATGTGAGAGCCTAGGGGATCTCAACCCAATTAGAGGATGCTATGTTGCCTGATATTAGATCTAATAGCCTCTCATTCTTATTATAGATGTCAAAACTTGGGGGAGTTTGGTCCACTCAAAATATGCCACATTTCTTGATGTTAGATCAACTAGTCTCTTGGTCCTATTAGATATGTTAAATGATGGGGGAACTTGGCCCACTCAGAGGATGCTAGGTCACCTAATTTTAGATCTTCTAATCTCTCAAAACTATCATAGATGTTAGAGCCCAAGGGAGATTGGACCACTTAGAGGAAACCACATCACCGATTGTCAGATCAACCAATCTCCTATTCCTATTAGAGATGGCATAGCTTGGGGGAGCATGGTCCATTCAAAATATACCACATAACCCAATGTCAAAGATTCTAGTCTCTTGGTCCTATTAGATATTTCAAATCCTAGGGCATCCTATCCCATTCAAAACATGCCACATAACATAACCAAAGGTATGAGCAGATGGCCACCTAGGGCCCTATGTTGTTTAAAATGAAGTATAAATAGTCCTAAAGGCTAATAAAAGGATGCCACATGTCTCTAAATGATACCTCACCTCTCATAAGTATATGACATGAATTATTAGGATATGTTTAGGTGTTGACCATTAACATGATAACCAATAAGTGGATGACATGTGGCATAGGGCATGAAGTCACCAAGAGGACTCAAGGAGATATGAATGTGCCTACCAAGTGATGGGAAATAAAAAGATAAAAATATTGGTTTGATTAGATAGTTTTAAAAAAATTCATCTCCACTACTAAATATGGTTGGTGGCATAAGATCATGAGCTCTAAATATAACTTTGGATTGTGAAATAAATAAAGGAGATCAATCCACCAACCCAAATTTAAATCCAAAGTAAGTGAGATATTCAATGTCAATGATACATGGGGATGAATGTATGATTTTATAAATATCCTAAGGATCACCAATGGTTATCACTCTATACCTTCATAAGAAAATCAACTCCTTACTTTTTGATTCCTATCACATACCACTATATTTTTCCCCTACTCTCAAAACTTTCTATTGGGCTCCATATTGATGAATTGGTTATATCACCCTTAAACCCCATGGCCAAACCTCAGTATAGGTATACCCTATTCATATAAGTATTGACCTAACTCAGGCATTAAAATCACCTATTCAAAATTATCAAATAAGTACCTAAAGATTTGATATTTGATAATGATGAACATGTCAACTTTGAATATTCCCTTTAGGTTTATAATAAGTGTAGTATTCACAAGGCCATGACTAAACACAAGATGTTCTCTTTGACTACCTTATTTGATAACCTTCTTCTCACCACTAGGTGAATACATGATGGAGTCTATGACTAGGTCTACTCAGCCAACTCTTAGCACTAAATTATTGACATACATAGGAATGCCTACAAAGCATATTAATCTTTCCTACATTTCACCTTTTCATATTATGTTATGGTAGTGAAAACTTATAGTGGCACCTTCCAAATTTATGAAGTCTTATAAGATTGGGTTGAAAATCCATATGTTAAATAGGTGAGAAAGGAGGACATTAATGCATACATAGGCCACACCTTTTAGGAGGTCTGGGTGGGTATGATTTTATTTAAATGATTATTGGTACCCAAACTACCTGCATGTTAACAAAATATGGGTATCTATCACCCAAATTATTCTCACTAGCTTTTAGGTTCCATACATGGGAAGGATGATCAAATTCAAGTTGGTTATAGTGATAGTAAATTCTTGAGTAGGGGGAATTTATATATGATGAGCTATCTTGTATATGTGCTCTATAAAATGGTCACCTTTTAGCCATCTAATTTTCCTACATGGATATTAGGGGGATTGATGGTCCATGTAATGTTTTATAAATTATATGGTCACTGGTACTATAAATATATCTAGGATATCTATGATAACATATACTTGATGGTGTATAATGTGATTAATAAGGCCCTAATGTCATGTTTATCATAGCAATTTATATACTCTATTGTATCCATTAGTGACTATTGGTAATACCAAGAGGATACCATGATTTGAGTCATGGGAATTCTCAAGCAAACCCTCTATCTACCATACTTCATCTTATATATCATGGTGGAGTAATAGATTACATACTAGCTAGTGGAAGGTGTTTTCAACTTTTACACAAGCCATTAGAAGAAGGCATGCCCATCACTCCCATTATCCATTCCATACCATGTATACAAGGCCTTTCATCCTCTCAAAAAATGGTGATTGAGTGGTATTGATTCACTTTAGGGAGAGTTGAGTTCTGATACTAGGAAGCTAAGTGCATGATCAAGGATCACCTAGAACTATATTCAACTTACCTAAATATAAATTATGACCACTCGTTAGAGGATGATTATGAGTTGTACTTGCATTCTATGAATAATTAGGAGGTGATGGATTGAATTGTGAATTTAAATAAGAGGGGGGGAAAGTTCCATTTATCCCCATCCATTCCCCCTCTAACACCTAATCATTTTGTAGAAGATGTCACCTTGACTCCTCTTGTGATTTCTAGGAGGATTTTATCTAGTATTATTCAACCTTATTCCTCAAGAGCACCTCCTCCTCATTCCTCAACTCCACCTATGACTCCTCATGACCTAGATCCATCTCTACCTCCTCCAAAAGCTTTAGTTCCTCATGTACCAGTTCTACCTCTGCCTCCTCTATTAACTATGGAAGTTCAACCCCAACCAAGCCAAACCTACTAACTTAGCATCAGACATCCCACATAAATGAAACTCAACTATTAGTACCTCAACCCTAGGCTACACATAATCTAAAGTTTGATGTTATCAATATCCTAGAGGCAATCTTAGAGCATGGATACTAACAATCACCTATGCATGTTCCTACCCTCACTCTTTCCATTTTCCATGTTCATCCCCTCACTTTTTCAAATTTATATATTTCTCTCATAGCACCACTAAGCTACAACCCCTTCCATAATTTACTCAGGTGGTGCTTCCTCTTTTTACATATTATTCCCCCTCTACTACTCATCTAGGTACCCTTAGCCTTGGTCCTCCCAAGCATCCTCACTTCTTTTTCTCTCTCTACCCCATCCATTCCAAAACCTCGAACCTCCCTAGTACCTCCATTAGGCATGCCTTAAATCTATGTACCTACAAGTATACCTCCATTATCAAGTGTAATTAAAACCTTTGAGAGTGCATCTCAAATGGCCAAACCCATCCCAACAACCCCTTTATTCATATTGGCACCTCCTTCAACAATTAAAAAAACTCCAAAGTTAACCACCATGTATCCTAATATCCTTTCTAGTATTTATACCATATCATTTAGGGGTGACTCAAATAACATGCCCAAGAAGAAGTAAAAGGTGAATGATCCTTGGCATTTAGTCTAGGTACCTTTTGCCCTAGATGAACCTCTTATGCTAGCCTCTATGGTTCCTTTAGCACTAAATATGGCATTTATATGCATTGGTCCCTATCCCCCTCTTTTCATCACCTAGGGTACCTATGGATTTAGTTTCAACCAACCAATATCTTCCCTTGTGATGAAAACCTTTCTCCCTGGAGTCATTTCCCCCTAGGTGGGCATGACCCAAGATTAGTGGTGAGCACAAATGTTCTTATGGGCTTCCTCATTTTTCCTTCCTTATTTAATCCCATGCCCCTCATCCTCCATTTATTTCCTCATTCACACCTTATATTTCCTCCATCTCCCCTCCACCTCATCCTCTACTCATCACAACCTTCTTTGTCACTTCCCCAACACCTCTAAAAACCTAAGAATGGTCCCAAGGTTACAATCATTAGAGATGACATTCAAATGTGACCCAAATGTGTAATAAATTTTTTATTATGCTATAGGGACCATGAAGATGACCCACATGTATAAATTCATCTAAGAAGGGAACCTAATGCTCTCATAGACCCAAGAGGATAGTTTCTCCCTAACCAAGGTGAAGATCTCCACCAAGGAGGAAAGGGTAGTTGAGGACCCACTCTCCATTCTCTAAGAAACCCACTACATATAAAAGAAGCTATTCAAGGATATGCAAAATCATGTTTGGACCCTATAATCCCATGTAAAGAGCTCCTTCCACACTAACATAATTGGGTAGGTTAAGGATGACTCATACTACTCTTCTTAGTTTTAGGGAAGGTGGTGGAGACTATAGTCGAGATGAATGTGCTCATCCAACTAACTCAAGATTACATGGAGAGGAACATGGATATTGATGAGAAATGTAGGAAGTTATTGGTGACAGTAAACAAAGGTATGTTCCTACAGTTAAAATTAATGACCACCTCAAACTTGGGGTTGTATCTAATGTATGTGAGGAACATGAAAATGGATGTGGAAGGAGTGGCTAGTTATATCTCAGACCATAATAAGACCCTTAGAAGAGGCTAGGGAAAATATATTGGCATACTTAAAATAAGTTAATATCTTCATGATGTTCTATATAGATGGCACCCTAATGGATAGGGGAGATTTTAGATCCCACATGGGTTAATTTGACTAGGTCATGAGGAGGAAGGTAATTAAGACAAATAGGGAAGGTGCCTTGGTAGTTATTAGGATTTAAACACTATCCATATTGAGCATCAACCAACTGATTAAGGTCATGTATCTATGGGGCATCCCTTCTAGTGTACCACATACTAGTGACTTAGGTTGAGGAAATATTTAGAGAACCTCAGATGAGCCTTGTTAAGCTAAGTTGAGAGTTCAACCTTGTGGAAGCCATGATAAAATCTATGGATGAAGATAAAATTAGTTGAGAGTTGGATCTTCATACCCACCATTACATATCAATTGAGTTCTCTCCCTATAGATCTTTTGATGGCTTGGGGAGATTTTGTTTTATTTTTTAAATACACTTGTAACTATACCATGAATGGTCATCATGGCCCTAGATGGGAATCTCATGTTATTTTGAGGTGAATCCCATCCTTATCTATAAAAGGCATATTTGTATTATAATTAAAGGGTAAATTAATTTTTTTATCAAAAGTACTATTAGATTTAAGTTAAGATTTCACATGCTTTATCATTCACCCTTTTGGATTGTAAAAGTAGGCCATGATTGATATTATTGTAACAACACTTGTTTTTTTAATTAATGTAATTTTAGTTTTCTACAAAATGCTTGTCCTATGTTTCAAATTTTATTCAATATCCACTTGAATGATTAATAATTTTAGATTAATAAAATTAATAGCTTGCCATTATTTGTATGATATGGTTAAAATACACTTGTCTATTATAACCCCTTTGTGAAATCTTTCATTTATCTTCTCATAGTACTATTTATTTGTGTGTTATTTTATAATTTACCATTAGTGGTATATGTGTGATCTAATATAAACTTCTAGTATGTATATTTAGTCAGGTTTCATAGTTGATGTGTGCTCCCCTATTTCCTTAAACTCTTCCCATTATGTGTTTGTAGAGGTAGAAATTTTGGTTAAACTCAATCCACAGTGGTATAACTATGGTAAAGGAACTTGGTTCAATGTTTGAGACACTGATCTCATTCTAAACCTAGAGTCATTCTTTCTTGTATTACTTTCCCCTGCTTTTTTGTGTTTATTTTCAAATATTGAACCACCCTTTCCCCTTGTGTTAAGAAATTAGAAAAGCATAATATATGAGCTTTAATAACAACTATGGATAGTTAGACATGTATCGAAGAATCTAGTATTGAGCTTATAGTGGTGCACTACATATCTTGGAGACTATTTCATGTAAATTCCATAGTGAAGTCAAATACCCATAATGTGTCATAGGCTGATCATAAATTAGTCCTAAAATAGAGGACAAAATTCCATCATTATTCATACCTTCTTATTTAATAATACCTAATCTCATGGGTATTTCATGAACTAGATTTTAGACTAAACAAGAGTATATTTTAAATATTGTTTTGTATAACCAAGAGAGTAGAACAATGTTATGATGCATGTAGTTTTGCTTGATCCATTGTCTATCATAACAATATCTATTGATTTCTTGTTAATATATGCATACATAAAGAGCGCATGTTTATCTAAATCATCATAAAAAACTTCAATATCATCAAAATTAAACATAAGACATTATGTTTCATCACTTGTAAAAATACTAATGATTCTATCAAGTGGATTACCATATGTAGGAGGAAGAGGTTGATAATTGTATACATAATATACTTCATAATTATCCTTGTTATTTATTTCTTCATGATTTGGAAAAGGATATTTATAGAATTTGAGATTTAAATTGTCACTTGATTTTTGGCTTAGCCTCTTCAATATGTGTGTAAATATCAATAATGTTCTCATCATTGAGATCTTGAATCTTGTGTTTGAGCTTTACAAATATATTTGTGAAATGTCCAAAACATCGGTGGTAGTCATAATAAGCATTTTTATCAAACATTTTAAATTTTAATTTATACATGTATAATTTTATTTGTTGGATTAAGATATATGAAATTTAATTCAAGTAACTTTGGAAACAATATATGAGGAGGTGATGGTAAAATTGAGAATTGCCTCCTTGGTGGAGCTTGTAATTGAAGATTTTGTGTTGGTTGTGAGACATACTTAATTGTAATCATAGCTTCATTCATGATTTTGTTATATTTTCTCTTATAATTTGGATTGATTTGGAACATAACATTTAAAGTATAAGGAACATTTGAATTAAATTTTATCTTATTCAAAGTAATTAATTTGACTTCATGATATTTGATTGCATGGCATAGATCATCAAAATATTTTAACTTATGAAACATAATAGACTCTTGGAGTTGAAATATATTGTTTTGAGTGAAGATATTTTATAAGTCATTAACAACCATTTATTTATAATTTTTATTATCATTGGCTTATATCTTATAACACATTCACTGATTATTTTATTGGATCCTTGATTGAGATTTTAAAGTTGAGGATATGATAAATTTTCACCAATGTTGATAGATAATTATGTTAAAAACCAATTTGGAAATGGATTGAAATACACTATTGAAAAAAGAGTAAGATCATAAATCCATCTAAGATATATTATTTGAGACTTGTTATAAAAATATTTGCTAATAATTTTTCATTATCTGCATAATTTGATAAGATATATGGAATGCATGTACATACTATCTAAGATGACCTTTGACTTCATATAAATGAATATTAGGAGTTAAAAATCTAATTGGTAATGGATAAGATGAATTTTTTGGGGCCAAAGGGTTATGTAACAAGGAACATGAGCCCATAGAGTGGTTAGTATGAGAAATAATTTTCTCAATTTTATGTAGCTTAGCTTGTAAGAAAATAACTATATGTTGGGGTTAAGGTAACACAACATTTGACTAGTTTGGATTCTAACCTATACACATAGGGGGTTTGAGTCCCTTCAAAAATAAAAATAAAAAGGAGACAAAGGTTGGAAAATAAAAGGTATCAAGCTAGCCAAGGGCCTAGTATACCCAACCTTCAAGGAAATAAAGTGATACAAGAAAAGAAAAAAAGATAAAAAAAGAAAGGGGGACCCACCAAAAACCATCAAACCCTAAAAAACTAGAGAATAAATATTATAGAAGGAAGCACAACTTATCCATATCTATATCTTGACCATAAGATAAAGGGTATTCATTAGGAATATCTAAAACACTCCCTTAATTCCTTCTATAAGCTATTTCACCACCCAAATATTTCAAAATTTTAACATTTCTTGTAATTTCTTGAGCCTTAATACATGATTCTTTAGAATGTCTCATCAACCTATAATAGTTACAGATATATTTTTATTTTTTAAATTTAATTAGTTGGTTCTAAGAACTAATTAAGGACCTAAGTCTTACCAAAGTGGGAATCATTTTATCCTTTTTAATCAGGACACACATTCTTATCGAGGTCATCCTTTTCCTATTACTAGTCACTAGGTCAATGATATTTCATGTGATAATGACTTCTATAGTGTTTTGAATGATTATATAATCATATAATGGAGGAGGGAGATTAGGTAGCTCCATCCACATAGGGATTCTATCCATTTTTAAGTTTGAGGAGAACCAATTAAGCTTCCACTATTAGAAAATAAGGAATAATTTTCCCATGAACCAAGGACCTTCATTTAGGATTTTAAAGCTATTTTATCAACCATCAAAAGAGAATAACATACACCCATTAGACATAGCCATAGTTTTTATGATTTTGACATATGCCCACTTTCTTTTAGTCTAGTTCTTGGAAGCATCTATGTCACACCATTCACTACACAACATCTTAATAAGAGATTTACTATATTTGACATATAATTCATCAATAATCTTGTTAGGTATGTATATATTTAGGATCTTATTTGACTATTCATTGATTGGTTTCAAAAAATTGTGCTTCTATAAATTCTTGGAACTTGGGTTGATCTTAACCTTGTCCATCCTACCAACAAGAAAGAATGAGTTATCACTATTACATTTACCTTTTCTATCTCTAATGGTCCATAAATTATACTTGACCCCTATTCAAAATAAAAATTTATCTCATATGTGGAATCCATTGAAATAACCTCCTACCAAATTTGTTGGGATGAGTGATGAATTCAAAATTTAAACTTGATACATGAAAGAAACCAAAGTAAATTCTCCAATGGATACTATTGAGTGTACTAAGGAGAACAAGTGGATATTTTAAAAATACATAAGATCAACTATTATAAATAGATTCCACACCATGATAAGATATTTTAAAAAAATGTGAACTTTTGTCATGATTCCAAAAACATAATTCTCAAAAAAACTCACTTAATAAAGGGGTCTCAAGAAAATCCTAGATTATAGTACAAGTAAAAATTTAGCTATATAAGTGTGGACTATCTTAGGATCCTCAAAGATCCTAGTCTAGTTCCTTTTATTAATTATAGAGCTATTACCTTATCCTTCAATTATCTTTTCCATGAGTAGGAGTTCCAACTGAGGTATTTTGGTCCTTACGAGAAGAATAAATGTTTCTTGAAAGGATCTAAAAATTGGTACTATCTATCAGAAGTAATGACCATATTTATCCTCATCCTTCTCCAATGGGGAAGACATTAAATAATTTGTCAAATTATTTTTTCCCTAAAGAGGATAAATCTTGGGCTTTATCCTCTTTTTGGGAGACCCCTTGTCAAGATGAGAGGCATTTTTTGAATGCCCTATTGGAGCAGAGTATCCTTAAATTTTATTTATCAAATCTCAATGATTCTAGATTGTAGTCCTATTTCATTACCAAATAAGTTACCCTATAACTGTAGGAGAGCATGTTTGGAATTTATCATTGCCCAAGAAAAGAATTCTATGTTAAAGATTAGTATTTTTAGAGATCAATTGAGGATTACAATTATATTTATTATGAATAGGCATGGATATCTATTCTAAAGCAAATGATTATCCCAAACTAAAGGTTGATGCTATGGAAGTAACTAGATGTACAGAAATAGAAATGAATGAAATAGTGTAAGTGGAAATATTAGAAGAAGTACCTTAGGTTCCTTTTTTTTTCATATCCAGAAAAATTACAAGAGAGAGTAATTATTTTATGGATGTTTGTGAAGATATTACATAAATTTTGTTTCATCAATTTCTCCATACTTTTACTAATTATCAAGTTCTAAAATGATAGCCATAATGCATTATTAAAGAGGATGTATAATAAGAAGTGGAATATCCTTTGGAGTTGTAGATTTGATACAATGTTCAACATATGCTTCATGTTGTTCTCAAGTCATTTCATATTTTTTTTTAAAATTATTGTGTTTGCATTAGAGAATAATAATGACATGATATCATAGTGAAATGATTTGAAATAGGAAGGTAATGAGAGTGGACATTATTTAGTATAGATTTTTAATTATTTTTTAGTTGAATCCAAGTAAAAACATAATGAAAAACATGTTACAAAATAATAAAATATGTGAAAATGTGTTGTAAAATCCTATGTAACATATGAAAGAAAAACTCATTTATTGATCCCATTATGAATATATTACAATAGAAAATCAAGGTATAAAGGGTGATAAGGCAAGGGTTTGAATTATTGTGTGGGATATAAAATATAATTACTTTTTCATAGATTATTCTTGGCCAAATGTTTCATATCACTAACTATAGAGGCTAAACCATGCATGTATTTCATTATCCTTTCTCTAAGGGTACAATGAGAGTAATTTATCTAGGTGATAAACTCATATAAGGTGAGCCACAAATCAATCTAAAGAGGATTCTTATGATGTAAAAAAAACACCTTAGGTGTTTCCAATATATTTTGAGATAAGAGGAAACTAAAATCCATGTATAATAATATATAGAGCCTGGGTATTAGGATAATATCCCTCACTTCACAATGTCAATAAAATAGGTCACCACTTAGTCAGAATTGATAAATTTATAATTAGTTTTACAACTATCAGAACACATTTTCAAAAAAAAAAAAACACTATAAAATAAAGAGAAAGTAAAATTAAAAATATTTGTATGTATAGATATCAATGAATTTCAACTCAAGGTCAAAAATAAATGCTTAAGTTTCAGATGTTATCTAAGATGATAAGATAGTTTATTCAATGCTAGATTAAGATCCTAGGTCAAAAAATATTGACCCATTGTGCCAAAGTTATATACAAAAATGTATAATGAAATACTATAAAAAAATAAAGCAAACCATAATTAATGTTCTAAAAAATTATTATGGGTTCAATAAAAACTTTAACGCTTTAATTTGTTTTAAAAATGAAATGTAATAATTAACAAACAATTAAAATATTATTTAGAATAAAAATATATGTAATTTGAATGTAAATTATAGGAAAATATAGAAATTGAAATGAGTTATAAATAGTAATTTACAATATAATATGAAAACCAAGCCCAAATATGACTTGTGCTAACTGTGTAGGTAGATCACTAATGTAAAAATAACTAGAAGGATTTTTGAAAGGTGTCATGCTTGGGAAAAAATCTTATAATGCTTTGGGATAGGGTCATGCTAGGGTGGATATGGGAACATTATGTCATTATTATTTTGAATTTGTATGCATCTACATTAATTATGCTTTTGATTTTTCTATCTATGTATACCTACACCTATCTGATGTGGTTGAGTAATTACCTATAGGTGATAATTTATCATTGATAAGAACCTACAATATTAAACCCTAATTCTTGAAAATAAAAAATGGACATCAAATAATAAATGGGGGAATAAGGCAAGGTATATACCCAAGTGATTTTTACAAAAACCCATGTAATTTAAGTTCTACTTGTTAGCCAAATTTTGGCTACCATTAGAGGGGTTTATAAAAAACCTTTACCAGTCAAACCTCCACTTTAATTGACCATCTTAAAATCTCATTGTAAGTAATGATTACAATAGTTTAAGGTATGTTTAACAAGTGTAAGGTAAACATTCTTTCAAACATCATACTTTTATGGTCATATATGTCCTAGTCAAAAGGGTTCAAAGAGTGTTAAAGGTTTAGGTTCTTTGTCATGTCATGTAATTTATGTAAATGTCATTTTATATTCCTCATTATCTATACAAGTGTATTAAATGAAGTCAAACATGATTTATAACATTATAACTCATTTTTAAAAATCTTTCTTGATCATTTTTAACGTTCAAAGAAGAGTAGTGTAATAAAATGGTAGGTTTGTAGTATATGGAGGTTATGGCACATTACCCCACATCTATGTACGTGTGAAGAAGACTAAAGAACACTTGAGGGTTTAGTTCAATTAGTTTCTAAGTAGAATATGATAGTTATCAAGTAAAAAGGTAGGTTTTCAATGGGTTTGTACATGTTTTTACATCAAGGATAATTTCTAAGAATTATATGTCTTCTTCCATCCTATACAGGTCTAAAACATGCATTTTAAGGAATTCTAGACCTGAATAGAATAAAAACCTACTCGGTCTCCCTATCATTCTCCTTGTCATCTTTAAAAGGTACATTAGTTTTCACATAGTATAGGTAAGAGAGAGAAAAATTTGGAATCTTAGCTATTGATCATAGTCAAGGACCCTAATGACCTTTAATTTTGTGGCATTGGTCATCTGATTCATCTCCCTAACTTTATGAACAATTGCTAAGAAGTTAGGGGTCAAAATACACTATCAAACCCTATATGGATAGTTTTAGAATTATAAAGTGAATTTATGAACTTTTTTATGGAGTGATATTTCATAGGTCCTTAAAAACCCTTATCAATATTTTGAAACCATATTTAATCATACCTATGTTTGTACAACTCATGAATTAGGAGCATCCTAAGAATGGTGAAGTTGTAGGTTTACATTTTAGAGTTTTGAGTTATCCAAGTGGTTTAATGTGGAAAAGTGTTTGGGATGGTTTTTTATAATGAATATATATCCCATACATATTATATAGGGTTTTAAATAAGTATTATAACCCCCACAAATTTCAAATTTCACCCATGGCCATATTGTGTGAATATGTCTTCACTATTTGTAGGTAGTGAGAAATAAGGGCATGCTAAGGATGGGTTTTGAATTAAATAAGTCTATGGAGGATCTTGAAAACATGAAAAACCCATAATATATTTAAATACCACCAAAACTCCTAGAGTCCTAAGAATAGGAGATCTCCACACCTACAGTCTAAGAGTTAAATGCACACCTGCAACTGCATACCAAGCATGAAGACCACACATGCTTGATACTATGAATGACAAAAATGTGTATGATGGTTTTGTGATCATAGAGTAAATAATTTAAGTACATTTTTATATGATTTTCCATGGATTATAATGCTCAAAAAGCCTAAAACAAGATGGATGTAGACCTATGAGGTTGCATACCTGTAGGTTCATAGCCATGACATAGAACATGAGTATTTGGAAAATAAAGTGATGATTTTAGAGGGTATTATATTATTAATTACCTTTTAAAAGTGTAAATAATGTAGATAGATGTTTTTTAGTAGTTATGACCCCTTGTGTTAAAGATGAAACTCAATGAAAAGACATGAAATAACCCTTGCACATACCTACAAAAGGGTACATCTACTGTTAAAAGTTTGGAAAATATGTTATAGGTAGAAAAAAAAGTATATGAAGTTTATAAATTGATTTTAAAATTAATAAAATAATCCCATTCTCCTTTCATATCTCTTTACACCAAAGAAACCATCCTAGTTACCTCTTGGGCTTGAACATACACCTAAGCTAGGGTTTTAGCCATTTCTTGGTTTACCCATGTCTACAAGGTTCCAAACCCTCAAATTTTATGTGGAGCATGATTAATATTTCCTAAAATTGAATCAAACATTCTCTTAGATTTTCAAATGTGTGAGGTATGTGTAGAACCAAATCTCAATTTCCTAGGCCTAAAGACCTAATTGAGGGCTAACAAAGAGAACAACAAGTGGATCAAACATACTTGAAATTGAGTGTTTGGTCATGAGATTTTTTAAAAATAAATAATATCCAAATGGGTACTCAAATATATGATTATTTTCTAGGAGCATCTATATAACATTATAGACAAGGATATTTATACGTTTTAAGTGTTACAAGGAGATGATAACAAGTATTAGGCATCCATGAAGACCTAAAGGCCTATTATTGAAGATGAAGTAAAAGAAAGTAAAGTAGGTCTATTAATTTTTTAATTAAGGGATTAAAATTAGATCATTGAATGGTTAGATCATTGAAGGACATAAAATCCCAAAATACTAATCAGGCCTAGTAAGCCTACGTAAGCATACATGGGCCTATGTATGAAGAGGTGAGAAAGCTTGCATCCTCTTGAGTAACCAGTCAATTTGGAGATGAGATTAGATGAGTGAAATTTAATAGCATATTTATATGAATATTGGAGTGATTGAAATAGAATTTAAAACATGAGAAAATCTTGATAGGGCTACAAGACTAAGACTATGTGCAAACCTTCATATAGGGCTCGAGGTAGATTTCATCATTTTGAGGGGTAAATAATTTCAAGGGACCATTTAAACATATAATATGATGTGCAAAAAACCTAATTTATCTGTCTCTAACTCAAGATAATCACTCATGCTCCTTTTTCCATAAGTCCTCTCTCAAGCTCAAGAATGTAAACTTGGCTTCTTTAGAAACACTTTATTATGTATGAACACCCATGAGAAGATGCATGGGGAACTAATATACTTGGGAGAGGTTGGGAATGGTGTGTAATAAAAATTCCTATAATTTTTTTGGGTGTTAAGGCCCTTAGGGATATGAATGATCATTAAGATTCCAAGACAACTTAAACCCTTATAAAACCCTGATAAAAGCTTGCTAGAATAGAATGTGAGATAAATGAATCTAAAGGTATTGAATTGGTCCTTAAAATCACTAAGAAACATTATACACTCTAAGAGGTCTTGAACCATGCAACTTAATTATATGACCATATGTATGGATGTAATAAATACCTAATTTTATTAGGTTTTTAAAGAGAAATCAAGGTATAGAGATAGATGAACAAATGGAAACCATCAGGGAACTTGTATTAATATTTTATCCAACCTTTCAAGCCTAAATATACTCTCGGTTACCCATGAAATGTATCCTATAGGTTTGTATCTGGAAGGTCGTTTTGAATGTGCTAGAGGGAAAGTGACATAGTCACATAGAAGGTTAAAAACAATAAGGTTTTAATTCCTTGAAGTCTACATAATAGAATAAAATGCAATATATACTTATCCACATTTACCTCATTCATTTTAAAATTCCTTTTGAGCATTCATGACCATCCAAATGACCAATGTTAAGCAATTAGGCCTAGAAGCTCAATAGGCCTACATGATCAATGAAGAAGGTTCTTCACTATGAATAAGTGAGCATGGTAAGGTGTCAAAAGGAGCATTCAATGAGTATATCAAGGTTTCAATAAAATGGACATGTGCTAAAAATAATTTCAAATATGATGAACCTTGAAGAAGGTGAATAGTCTCTTTGCCAATTTATGCTAAAATCATTCTTATAAGATGGACACATATTCAAGGGAGAACATTAGGTCATTTATTAATTCATTGATTTAATATAATTGATTGATAAACCAACTTAAAATCATCATGAAATATTCCTACATACATATTTTCCCCTTTTCTTCCTTATTCTATATATTTGGCTGATTTTGGCATTATAAGGATCCATAAAAAATTGGTATGATAGAGATTTAATGTTGGAGAGTTATCATGATGATGTCATAGAAATGCCATGGTGATTTCATTTAGGTGTCCTAGTGAGTGGATGAAGTGCTTGGATATACTAAGTGATAATGACAAACTATGTAATGTGTTTTTTTATTGTGTTTTATACATGGTTAGTTGATCTTCAATATTGACATGGCTAGAAAGGATTAGGGTTGAGTGTGGTGATTTGAACATGTGTAAGGGGTCCTAAAAAAGTCAAGAATCCTTTGAATGATTATGTGAATGATTGTAATACACCCAATTGATCATATATTTTAATATAGACACTTTGGTTCTAGTGGTAAAAAATATGAGTAGGTAGTTTGATGACATCACTATTGCCATATGGGAATGAGTCAATGGGAGTTGGTCATATTAGTTGGTGATCATAGTAGTTAGTTACTGTGTTATAGATCTAAATTCATGCATAAAACCATGATAAAATTTATGAGGGTTAAAATTTTGATTCTCAAACAAAATTCATAATTTTCCCATACTTAGCCAAATTTGTAGTTGGCTAGAAAGAGTTGAGTAAGCATGTTGATGAAGTCAGCATTCACATGCATGGAGGTTTCATGAAAAAATTATCATATGTATTTATTCATTTTTATGCCTAG
Source organism: Torreya grandis (assembly GCA_037957365.1). Classification (NCBI taxonomy): domain Eukaryota; kingdom Viridiplantae; phylum Streptophyta; class Pinopsida; order Cupressales; family Taxaceae; genus Torreya; species Torreya grandis. Next base: position 464,024 of record JARHVA010007298.1, on the reverse strand, counting down.
TTTATTTTTCCTAATTTTTATATCATGCCATATATCACTTCAAAATATACGCATATGTAAAGTTGGGTTCCCATGCAGTTTGACTATGTTTTCCCATAGCCAATTTTATAGTGTGGTGAGAAAAACTGAGTGAGCATTTTGATGGTGTTATATATTTCACATGTGAAGGTGTAAATAAAAATTGACCATATGGGTTTTTTAATTTTTTATCATAGTTTATTTGTGATAAATTTGAGAGCATGTGATGAAGCATGACAAAATTTATGCTTGTTCAAAGTTGGTCTCTAAGATAGGTTTTGACATAGTTGGCCCTGTGATAGAAGATTTTGAGAAGGAATTTTAATGGTCATATATATTTCACATGAAAAGGATTCAGGAAATATGTGTCACATGGTTGGATTTTCCTATGTGAGAATATCATCTGGTCCAGATTTAATATCATGTAAGTGCAGAAGAAGTTATTGAGGTGAAAAAATAGCCACTCATGCATATTGAAAGGGTTACCATAGTCATTTTTGATTGAGTTAAAGATAAACAAATATCAATAGTGCACATTGATACAGGAATTTAGGAAGAAACAAGATGAGGATAACTGCATGATGTTTAATTACTAAGCAAAGTTACATGATAATGATCCAATGACAAGCAAACATTCATCTAGATTGATTAAATAGTGAGCATTGATCGTTAAAGATCTCATTGATCTACAAAGATCAATGAAGCACATTGAGTCAAAGTTACCAGATTAAACAAGATGAGGTAAATGTGGCTTAGTTTTAAAATCTAATAATTGGTTTCTATACATTAAATATATAACAAGACCGATGGTGTGTATTCAATCAAAGTAGCGAGGACATGAGATTTGAGATTTGAATTTTACATAGGAAAAAGTAGAGCTCTATATTTCATTCATATCTTTTTATATAAGTTAAATTTATTGGTTCTATAAAAATAAAAGTGGTAGAGGACTCCAAGTTGCATTTGAATATCTTTAAGTGGGTATATTTAAATATATTCATCTTAGAAGTTGACTATGTGTTCGTGCATGTTCTGTAAGTGATGCAAGAAGGATATTCAAGTTTGTATTAATGTTATTTTGATATCTCATGATGAATTAAATATTGAGGAGTATTTTAAACTCCATGAAGATTCTCTATGTGGATTTTAGAGGTGTGATAAATCTATTGTGAGTATGCACAATGTTTAAGAAGTTGATTGTAGGTTTGGTATTGGTTTTCCTATGTATAAAGTCTATATTTTAGTTGTTTGAGCATATGAAGATGTGATCTACTTTAACTATGATCATTTAAAGATCTTATAGGGGATATAAGGAGTGAAATTATGTATTTAGAATTGGTCTTATGTTCTTATTTTAATAGAGGGGTTTCTAAATGGGTGAATAGGTCTACATGAGACCTATAAGAGCTACAAGGGCCTTATTAAAAGGTGTATCTACTTAAAGGTGACCCATAGATGCTATGGCCAACCTATGAAGATTATATTAAGCGATTTATTTGTGTGAGAGATGACTTAAGGCCTAAGTCATGCCTAATGGCTGACAAAGGTTTTGATTATCAAGATTTTTCTATAAATAGTGGAACAAAAGATGATGGGTTTTGGACTTTGTGTGAGAGACTAATAAGCGATTAGAGAGAGTTTTGTGTGTGTGTTTTTTTGAGTGAAGAAGGGTTTGAGTGGCCTAAGGATGACTTAAGGAGTATAATATATTGATTACTATCTGTATGACATGTTGGTCATAATTATTTTATCAAAATAGTATGCTTGTTATTTGTGTATGGGTAAAGGTAAAATGTGATAAGCTGAGGTCCATCATAAGGTGTTGTTGACACTAGTTTAGAGGTGGATGTGTTCATAGGTGTTGTTTTGTTATATCAGATTCTAAGGTAGTTTTAGCCTCCTTCCAAGGTGAAACTTACTAAAAATTTTGGTTGTTGTTACATCTCAGCTAGACAGGTGTGGTAACACCTTGTGGCATTGTAGTCTCACTAAATGGGGATTATAGTTCCTTGATCATTTGTAGATGTTCTAAATTAGATATTTTTATTATAGTATAGTAGTTCAATTATAGGTTCTAGTGGGTTTTCTCCCCTAAGAGGGTTTCCCACATATGTCATGTGTTATGTGATTAATCTTTCATTATCTCTCTTGCTCATTGATGTGAATGTTGTGTATGCTTAATGAATGCTTGTATTAATTGATTAAGTGTTTGAAAAGATAATAATTTAAGTTGGATTATTTGGGCTCACTAATCCAACTACCTCTTATTGATTTTACCTCTAACAATTGGTATCAGAGTGAGGTCTTTTGGAAAAATCTTGATAGATTGAAGGTTATCTAAGGTACAATGGCTAGTCAGAATGTGCAAGGTGGTATCTCTACTAAGGAAGCACTGATGTTAAATGGATCCTATTATTATCTATAATTGCATCATAATTTTAGTAGGGAGATTATTAATATCTCCTCAATCAAACTCTAGTTGAATAATGGGAATAACCCTAGGCTATGGGTCACCTATGTTGGGGCTAAACCTCTAAAGTAGGCTAGATTCCTCTTTAATGCTCACCTAAAACTAAAACTAAGCATAATTACTCATAATAAAATGGTTATAAATAGATTAAGTGATACTAATAAATATAATAGGTAATTCACCAAACTTAAAAGAGAACTCCCATAATCTTGAATGCACACTAGATTAGCAAAGGACAATACTAGCTTGTACAACCTTAAGATCAAGTTAGTTTACATAATTATTTCATAGAAGAGGTTAAGAGTAGAAAAATAAACTAGACCTATAAAAATTAATTAAAAACCTCTAAACAAAGTCATAAAATAAGGACTATGAATGAGGAAGATTCTTTTTCACACAATGCCATAGTGCACAACTAGTTAAATAGATATTCAAGGCAAAAGATAGGAAAAGAAAGTTTTATTAAATCAAGAGATAGTTATTAAAATTAATTGATAGGGTTAAAATAATAAAGTAAATTATACTTTATAGTATCTCAAGGATTGTCCAATCTCTCAAAAATAAAGTCTCCAATCTGAAGTCCTTGAGAGATTCTTTTAAAATGAAGAGAAATGGTTCATATATGATAAAGGGGAAGAGGAGAGGAAAACCACTTTGTTCATGAGCATAATGAGTTACAAGCTCCTAGAGATGTTTCACTAGGATTTTAGTCTAATAAAAATATACTATTATGATTAAAATATTCATGATTTTCCCAAATAGCCTCTGGATCATTCTATTTTTAGCAGGCTGCACTAGAAAACAAGAGTTTTCCAAAAGTGGCAAGTCATGATCTGGCTAGAAGTGAATGCTCCAAATAATTTCAAAATCCTTAATATTTGGTTTATTTATCTTTTACTATGTCTCATTAATAAGATAACATATTTGGATCTACTAGGAACATGTTATGCCTATCCTAAATAACAATTTGTTGAAGGCATGACTTGGGATGGTATTTTCACTTAGTCACTCATATAATTAATGTCTTAGATCCTGAGCCAAGATAACTATGGGGGAAAACCAATCTAAGTATATTGGTTTTCCTATAGATCCATATCACTATGTTCGATGGTTGGTCTTATTCGAGTCCACATCAAGCTCCCTTCCTTTGATTTTCCTACCTTGGGTTAGGCTCGAGTTTAGGTCTTTCAATTGCTTGTTGAGTTAGGTTTATTTATATTTTACTAAATTTCATCAAAACATCCTAACTCACCTCTTAACTACTAGATATTGAAACCACCTTAGATCATTGACCTCTTTGACTCATTTTTCTTCATCAAATCTTGAGATCCAATTAAACATGGACAATAAATCTTTGGTGACCCACCACCTTGAGTTTGGTCTCTCATTAGCTCTTGGGATTTGTTGACCATTTTAATTTCATCTCACCCATAGATATTATTATCACAATAAAACACATGTCATTTGATTTGCTCAGGCCCACTGTTTGAATTATAATGGCTATTTTATAGAGCTTAAAATTGATGTTCATGCAAACATCTACCATTTTTTTACCAACTTTGTAATTTTATATATTTAAGTGTAAATATTGTGAAGGCACCAAATCTATAGATATTATACTTAATGATAAAATAAACAAACCATTTTGATCCACTAGCCCCTCAAGCTTTCCACATGATTCTATAAAATGTTTGAAGTTGGTTGGTTTATGTGATCTTGTATGATGTCTTGATGATAGTGTGGCTTAAAATGTCTAAGTATGGAAACTTAGCAAAATCTATGTTAGGATCTAATATTTCCCATGCATATATTTCATTTTTCTATAACACATGAGATAAAACTTGGTGCATAACAACTTGGGACTAATATAAAGAGACCCATGTGACCAATTCTCTTTGATTCAACCACACGTGTAAGATCCAATGTCATGAAAATTCCTTCTTATCTTTTTTTCCACTATAGCCAAATGCCTAGACAATATCTAGATGGTTAGTGGACTAGGTGGATACCATGAGATTCCATGATTATCCAAATCACTCCATAGGATATCTACAATTTTTGACCCATATTTAGAATTGACAAATTATATTTCAAATGAACCAAAAGTGCTTTTAAGCTCATGATTTTCATGGTCTCTCTGGTTCACTCATTCCATCTAGAGATTGTTTAGCCATTTTATCATTTGAATAATTGGGAACTCTACCTTTTTCTTTAGAATAAGACCATTAGTGAATGGGTACATGTTAGGTATGTGGGCCAAAAATGGCAAACATCTATGATGACCCATAGGGAAACATGCCTACTATGTTGGAGAACCTAGTCCATTTGTTTAGTCTGATCCATTAGACATGGAGTCAATCCTCTAAAAATGAGATAATTATGAAGATGATGCATGATTTCCTCTCTTGGTAACTTCATCTTTGAATAATAAGGACCAAAACAACAAGGTCAAATGCATGTAGGCAAATGTAATAAAAAACTAGCCTACTAAACAAAAATGTGCATAAGGGCACTTAGATAAAATCATGAAATCTAATCCTAATATATACAAGGTTATAAATACCCTCCTCTTAGTTAAAATGGAAAAATATTCTATGTATATTGGAGATATGAAACATACTTTCCTTTTCTTGATAGCTTTTCTCTATAGCTAAGAGCAATTTAATGCTTATGTCTTTTGGAGGAGATAATTAGTTCCTTTGGCATATGCTCAAGTGGATGAAAAGGTGTAAACATGTCTCCAATGTAGACATATTGGTTTATTTATTTAAGGTTTTCTCTAAATTGGATTATAGGGGCCTCTACAAGCTCCTTTATTACTAACTTTAGGTATGTTGGTTAGAAGCATGGACCTAAAACCCAATCATCATGCTCCTAAATTTGTGTACTTTGTGAGAGAAAATCCAATCCTTCTCCTTTTATGAATTATTGATAATAAACATATGGACCAGTTTGATCCATCTCCTTCAACATATCTATAGGGCTGACCTCTAAGAGAGATGGGTCTGATGTTATGACTTATCAAGATGATTTAAACTCACTAATGACCTCCAAAGGTCAAAATATGTCTATAGTTGAAGATAGGAGTTGATAACCATGATTGAAAAGTTCAAACATGTCATCTCCTAAGAAAATAACTACTTCTAAAGGTTTATCCTTATGAAGTTATATCTCAATTAAAACTTCTTCAAAAATGAGTATGATAATCCTTTGGTCATTAATATGAAGCTATAATTCTTCTTGTGATATCTCAGCTCGGTCAATCAAGACTACTTTGCCTTCTTGTGGTGGAGAGGTGATGCGATTTCCAATTAGGTTCATTTTTTTAATGGAATCATGGTATAACTACTATCATGAATCCTACTTATTCTCTTCCTCTTTATCTTATTTTCTCAAAATAATCCCTTTTTAAAGGGTGGGTGGCATGGTAGGCTAAAACCGATTGAACTATTTCACCTACCCTTCCCATTTTAATAACCCATTTATCTATCACTAGATCAAGGTCTTCATTTCATAAAAATCATCATTGATATCATTGTATTGAACTTCTTCTCCAATTTTCATCCACTTACTTTCTAACCTTTAAACTAACTTCCTCATCCTCTTTATGAGATGAGAAGGGATCACATCAAGCTCTTGGTTCCATTTTCTCATCATTTCTTCTGATATCAACATATTTGGTTTAAGTACCAGTAAGGATGTGATATTATAAGGTTGGCTAGAGGGATAAGTAGGTTGGTCTAAAGGATATATATACTCATTATGGGGATGATAAGGATGATTAGGTGGCTAGTAAGCTCCATTTAGTTGGTGATGAGGATTACCAACTAGATGAGGGTAGAACTTTGCCCTAAATCTAGTCATAAAAACTCATAAAAGGATATCAAATGTAGATAAAGTTTGCTTGAAGGCTTACCTAGACTATTGTAACCAATTAAAAGATTAGATTCATCATTGATGTTTGTATATGTACCTCCAAAGGTTTATTAGATGAAGAGAACACCAAAAATCTTCACCTACTTTGGACCTTAGTTCCACTGAGCATGCCAAAAACTATTATCGACTAGAATTGCACCCTAATTTAATCAAGGAGATTTTTTAGGTCTCCTTGCTCAAACCCTAGTCAAAAAATGGGAACAACCCTAGGTTGTAGGTCACCTATGTTAGGGTTGAACCTCTAGAGTAGGTCGGCTTCCTCTTTGATGCTCACCTAAAATTAAAACTAAGCCTAAAGCTTCGTAAGAAAAGGGTTAGAAAGAGATTAAGGGTTCCTAATAAATTTAATAGGTGATGCACCAAACTTAAAAGAATACTCCCATAAGATCTAACCCACACTAGATCAACAAAAGATAGTACTAGATTGCACAACCTTAAGATCAAGCTAGTTTACATAAGTATTTCATAGGAGAGGTAAAAAGTATAAGACTAACCTAGACCTATAAACAACAATGAAAACCCTCTAAACAAATTTAGAAAAGTAGGACTATGAATGAGGAAGGTTATCCTTCACACAATGCCATAGTGCACAACTAGTCAAACAAAGATTCAATGAAAAAGATAGCCAAAAAAAGTACTATTACATTAAAAGGTAGTTATTATAAATACTTGATAGGGTTGAGCTTAAACAAGTTGAGTATAATTTATAGTATCTCAAAGAATGCCCCATCTCTCAGAAAGAAAGTATTCATTATAAAGTCCTCAAGAGATCCTTTTAAAATGAAGAGAATGGGTTCATATGGGATAATGGGAAAAAGGAGAGGAAAATCATGTTGTTCATGATCATAATAAGCTATCATATATAAGATACATTTCACTAGGCTTTAAACCTAATCAGAACATGCTATTATGATCAAGGCATTCATGATTTTTGTAGATAGACTCTAGATCATTCTATTTTTAGTAGGCTTCACTAGAAGACAAGAGTTTGACAAAAGTGGCAAGTCATGATCTGGTTAAAAGTGAATTCTCCAACTACTTTCCAAATACCCAAGCTCTAATTTTTTTTATCTTTCACTAGACCTCATCAAGAAGATAAAATCTTTGGATCTACCAAGAACACATCATGCCTATCTTGAATGGTGGTTTATCGAAGGTTTGACTTGGGAAGGTATTCTTACTTAGTCACTCATCTACTATATGTATTAGATCTTAGTCCAAGATAATTATGGGAGAAAACCAGTCTTAGGATATTGGTTTTCCTATAAATCTATAGTACTCTTTATGATGGTTGGTCCTATCTGAGTCTACATCAAGCTCCCTTCCTTTTCTTTGTTTACCAACTTGGGTCAAATTCAAGTTTAGGTCTTTCATTTACTTATCAAGTTGGGTCAATTCATGTTTTACCAAATTTCATCAAAACATCTTAACTCACCTCTTTGATATTGATTGTTGAAACCACATCAAGTCATTAACCTCTTTGACTCTTTTTTCTCCATCGAATCTTGAGATCTGATTAAACATGGATTATAGATCTTTGGGTACACACTGACTTGATCTTAGTCTCTCATTGGTTCTTGGGATTTTTTTATCATTTGACTTGTATCTCACGCATATATCTTTTTATCATGATGAAACATGTGCCATTTGATTTACTCAAACTCACTATTTGCATTTCAATGGCTATTTCTTGAAGCTTGAAATTGATGTTCACAAGAACATCTATCAATTCTAATAAATTCTGCAATTTTATGTCTTGAAGTGTGAAGATCACAAAGGCACCAAATCTCTAGACAATGGACTTGATACTAAAAGTAATAATTCCTTTTGATTTTCTATCTCCTCAAGCTTCCCACATGCTTTTGTAAAATGCTTGAAGTTGACTAGTTTATGTGATCTTGCATGATGTCTTGATGATGATCTAGCCTAAAATGTCTAAGTATGGAAACTTAACCAATTCTACATTCGGAGCCAATTTTTACCTATGCATATCTTTCATTGTGTTATATAACATGAGCTAAAACTTGGTGCATATCAACTTAGGAATAACATACAGGATCTAGTGTCATGAAAATGCCTTCTCAACTTTTTTTCCACTATAGCCAAATGCCTATATAGTATCTATATGGTGAGTGGACCAAGTGGATACCATGAGCTTCCATGCTTATCTAGAGCACTCTATAGGATCTCTACAATTTTGAAATCATATTTAGAAATGATAAATTATATTTCAAATGAACCAAAAGTGATTTTAATCTTGTGAACTTCATGGTCTCTTTGGTCCACTCATTCCATCTAGAGATTATTCAGCCATTTGATCATTTAAATATTTAGGAACTATACCTCTTTCTTTATACTAGGACCATTAACAATTGGGCATGTGACTGGTATGTGGGCCAAAAATGGCCAATATATCCAATTATGATTTTAGGAGTGCTAAGATGAGGACATATATTATGTCCCTAAGGTTTGATGTATGGTAGTATATTATGAATGGTTATATTGCTCTTATTACTCCTCCATTTAGTGTTGTAGACAAGGAGTTGTTTGAGAAAAAATCTAAAGTAATAAATGCCATCACTTGTGTTCTTATAAAAACTAAGTTTACTAAATTAATTCATTACACATCTACCAAATAAATATGGGATAAATTGAAGACTATTTTTGAAGGAGATTCAAAGGTTAAGCTTGTTAAGCTATAGACTCATAGAAGGCAATTTGAAAGTCTCAAGATGAATAAAGAAGATACTGCGACATCCTTTCTATAGAGAGTTGATGAGATAGTGAATATCATCAGAGGTCTTGGACATAATCTTGAAGATACGACTATTGTTAAAAAGGTATTAATGTCTCTGTCCCCCAAGTTTGATTTGAAAGTATTTTCTATAGAAGAGAGTCATGACCTTAATTAGTTGAAGATGGATCAATTGCATGGCCCCCTTACTGCCTATGAGATGAGGATTAATGATGATATACCACCAAAGAAAGAAGTAAATTTTAATATTGAAATGAAGACAAAGAATAAGTTCCAAGGTAATAATTCCAAAGATGATGACATTTATGATATTGATGAGGATGAACTAATTTCTTTGATTACTAAGAAATTAAACATGGGCTCAAGGAAGTATAAGGGTAAATTACCCTTCAAATGTTTTAATTGTGGAGAGATAAGACATTTTGCTCATAAGTGTCCTCATAAGCATGAGAAGAAAGATGATGAAGGATAATATGATGATAAAAAGACTTAAAAGAAGAAAATTTTAAGAAATTATAACAATAATAAGATGTCCTTCAAGAACAAGAAGAGTCTCTACACCAAAGAAGATTGCAGCTAATTAGATGAGAGTGAAGACACTGACTCAAACTATGATCATGAGGATGATGGTCCTATTGAAGATGAATCATTCTTCATGGATCAGGATTGAAGTTGTTCACATTATAAGGAGTCTACATGGATCGATTTAGATGGTGATGAAGATGAGGTGGACTATGAGAATATTTTGATAAATGCTCTTGAAGAATTGAACATTGAGAAAAATATCAATACGAAGATGAAATCTAAACTCAAGGACTATGAGGAGAAATTCAGTGTGTATGAGGCCAGATTGAATGAAGACACCAAAGAACATGAAGATATGATCAAGCATATTAGTTTTCAATTGAAAATTCTATCTATAATCCTAAAATCTAAAGAAGATGAATGTTTAAGGTATGTTTCTAAAAATGAATCTTTGAAATTTGAGATAGAAAAGACAACTAGTAAGGTGAAGACATTTGTGAGATTTGAAAAGAGATCATGTGATCTAGACACTGTTTTTAATGATTAAAATAATCCTAGTGATAAAAATGGTCTTGGATATGAAGAAGAACAAAATAATGTAACTCAAGACAAGATAAAGACTAATTTTAACTAGGATAATTATACTTTGAAGACAAATCATCATACAAGGATTGAAGGTGTTGATAGAGTAAAGACAAATCAGATTAGATAGCCAAATTCAATGAGGTATGCAAGATTTAATGGTTATTATTATACATGTAATAAATTTGGTCATAGGGATATAGATTGAAAGAGACATGTTAGAAATGAATTTGCATGGGACTATCATAGGGGTCATCAATTAAAAGGCATGAATAGAATCAAGTGCTTTAACTATCTTGATGTGGGACTCTTTAAAAACTATTGTCCACATAAGATTAGATAAGGTGATTCCTCTTAAAAAATTGGAAGTTGTTTTTTTTCATCATGACATATGACACATTGTAAATTTATATCCAAAAAATGTAAGGCAAAATATGTTTCTTGCAAAAGGTATGGTAATGTAAGGCAAAATATGTTTCTTGCAAAAGGTATGGTATGCTAGAATTGTGAATAAAGAGGTCACATTTCTAGGTTCCACAATCAAAGGCCTACAAGATAGAATAGATTTAATCAGGATCCTAAAGTTCAAGGAAGAAGGAAATTTAACAATGAAATCCAAAGGTGACAAGTGTGACTCATGATGAGATTGCATGTCCAGGTAATTTATTTGCTATGGTGGTTAATGCTTCAAAAGTTAAAGAGTACCTAGAGGTATCATTGTCTACTCATGTTGAGAATGAAGAAATAAAGCTCAAGGAGAAGACCAAGGAAATGATTGAGGCTAATCCTGAGGTATTTATGGATCCAAGTGAACATCCTACTATTTTTGAGCATGTATCATGTAAAGAAAATCAATTGTCAATGCCTAATGATGAGGTTCTAAGCTATAAGGAAGATTATTTAGATGAAAAAATATGTAATGAATATATGTTATCTCCATGTATTGTTAATTCAATCATAGAATAAAATGAGAATGTTTTAGTGGATGAGGAATTTTTTTCTCCTAAACTAAAGATGAATAAGAAGTAGAAATATCTAATGAGCAAGGAGGAGATGGAATATGAGGAGTTATTTTTTTTTAGAGCATTGAGGTATATAAGGTGTCTTTATCTATGCTTATTAAGAGACTAATTTTATTGGAGAAGAAATTTTATGTGCTAAAGATGATAATGCCAATCAGAGAAGGTTTTTGGTTAAGGGGGAGCAACAAGTTCATGAGCCTATTTTAGAGGTTTGTGAAGGAGTTGTAGTATAGAGTCATATTGGGTGGTTCTAGGTGGCTTAACAAGATTGATGAAATAATCAAGTGTTTGGTGCTTAGAAATATATTTGTATTTATTTGTGGTGTGATCCATGTGCTTTTGAGGTCTGAATGTATGTATGTGCCAATTGAAGATTTTTTGAGTACTCTCAGTTTTTCTTAGTTTTTGGCTTAAGGGCAAGAAGGCTTAAAATGGGTTATAGGATGTATGGGTTACCAAAGGTAAGGAATATCAAATATTGGTTCAAAAGTGTGTGATGGGTGTTTCTAGGTGTGCAAGTAGTTTTAGATGTGTGTGTTGACTAGAAGGAGGTTTGTTGACCTTACTTGTTTTAAGATTGTAGGGTTTTGGGCCATGCTAGAAAAGTGGTTTACCTTATGAATTGAGGTTTGAGGCTTCATAATATATTTAATAGGATAAATGGGTGGTAAAATAAATATTAAAAAATATTTTAAGGTTTGTGTTTCTCTAGTTATTTAAGTTTTCTATCAATATGAAGGATTAATTGACTAGTAGGTTTGTGAAATAAGTATGTTACACATGATATGCTTGGTCATTATATTGGCATGTTTGAAAGGGAGTATGAGACTAATTTATATATTAATTTTTAGGTCCTGATGATGTGTCTATTGAAAATTATGGGTTCTACAAGTTCTAGGTAGGGCTACAAGAAGGCTAGACATGCCCAGTTTAGAGAAGAGTGCTTTTTTGGTCAATTTATCTAAAAAAAGAAAGGTATGTGTGTTAGAAGGTGAGTTATTAATTTTATTGATATAATGTTCCTATTTTGTGAGTGGAATGAATTTTTTATTGGTGGTCCTTGTATTGGCTTGAGAGAAGAGGCTAGTTAGCATGTGTGATGGTCTTCATGGTGCGTGGAGATCTGAAGATGCTCAGAAGGTTAAATTACTTAGATTTCTTAGGGGGAGTGCCTTTTAGATTATTTTTGGTGAGCTACATCAGATTTATAATTTTTTGTGATTTATTTATTCATTGGTTGTAGTGCTTGATTGAAGAGAGTGTTGGCATGGAGTAAGAGGATATTGTCAAGGTAAGCTAAAGTAGGCTCAAGGTAAGGGGGAGTTTGTATCATATTTATAAGATGGTCCTTTCCTATTTGATAGTAATTTTAGGTCCTTAGGATCAATGTGTGCCCAATTTTTCATTGTGTCAAAGGGGGAGAAAGTCCCTATTAGGGAGAAAGTTCCTATTGGAGAGAAAGTTCCTATTGTAGGAGTGCTTTAAAGAGAGAGCAGATGAGTTATATATTGTTGTATATGATGGTTGTTGACATCAATGAAAAAGGGGAATATTGTTGGAGATTTATCATGATGGTATCATGGTGACATCATAAAGGTGTCATAGTGAGTGGATGAAGTAATTTGATAGCGTAAGTGATAATGACAGTGTGTAATGTGCTTGTTCTAGTGTGCTTTATGTATGGTTGGTTGATATTCAATATTGACATGCATAGAAATGATTAGGGTTGAGTATGGTAATTTGAGCATATGAAAGGGGTCCTAATAGAAGTCAAGAATGATTTGAATGCTATGCATGAGTTAAATTCACCTGGTGATCATAATTTTTTGTCTAGACATTTTGGGTCCAGTGGCAAATAATTTGAGTAGGTAGTTTGATGATGTCACTATTGCCACATGAGAATGAGTCAAGGGGAGTTAGTCATATTAGTTGGTGATCAAAATAATACCTATTTGGTATGTTCTAGATCTCAAGTCATGTATCAAATCATGATCAAAGTTATGAGGGTTAAAATTTGGCTTCTTAATCAGAATTCATTATTTTCCTATACTTACAAAAATTTGTAGTTGGCTAGAAAACACTGAGTAAGAATGTTGATGAGGTCATCATTGACATGCATGGAGGTTTTAGGATAAAATTATCATAGGGGTTTTTTTTTTTTTGTGCCTATTTTATTTTCACTAATCTTTAGATCATATAATGTATCACCTCAAAAGATATGCATATGCAAAGTTGGGCTCCTAGGAAGTTTGACTATGTTTTCCCATACTTAGCCAATTATGTAATGTGGTGAGAAAAAGCCAAATGAGCATTGCGATGGTGTTATATATATTAAACGTGTGAAGGTGTAAATAGAAACTAAATATATGGGTTTTTTCAACTTTTATAATAGTTTATTTGTGCTAAATTTGATATCATGCATTGAATCACAATAAAAGTTATGCTTGTTCATAGTTGGATCTATGATAAAAGATTTTGAGAAGGAATTTTAGTGATGATATATCTCACACATGTAAAATATTTAATATATGTGTATCACATGGTTATATTCTACTATGTGAGGATATCATCTAGTCCAAATTTGAGAACATGTAAGTAAGCATAGAAGAAGTTATTGAGGTGCAAAAATGGCTACTTAGGCATATCGAAAGGGTTCCCATGGTAATTTTTAAAGTTAAATCTTGAGAAATATCAATGTTCCACATTGATCCAAGAAGTTAGGAAAAAGTGAGATGAGGAAAAGTGTATAATGTTTAATGACTAAACAAAGATATATGATAATGATCCAATGATAAGTAGGCATTCATACAAATTGATCAAATGGTGAGCATTGATCATTAAAGACATGATTGATCCACAAAGATTGATGGAGTGTGTTGAGTCAAAGTTATTATATTGCACAAGATGAGTTCAAAATGACTAAGTTTTAATGTCTAAGCATTGGCACCTATGTGTTAAATATTGATGGTGTGTATTTGATCTAAGTAGTGAGGACACGAGATTCAAGCATTGTGTTTGAAGGTTAACTGTGACCATTTGAATTTAATATAGGAAAAACTAGACCTCTATATTTCATCCATATATTTTGATATAATTCTAATTTATTGGTTCTATAAAAATCAAAGTGGTAGAAGACTCCAAGATGTATCTGGTTATATAGATTTTAAGATCTAAAAATGAGTAAACTCAAAGATATTAAGCCTAAAAGTTGATTGTGTGTCTGTGCTTGTTTTAAAAGTGACATGAGAAGGATATTCGAGCTTGTATTTATGTTGTTTTGATGTCTTGTGATGACTTAGCTATTAGGGAGTGTTATAGACTCCATGAGGATGCTATGTGTAGATTTTGGAGGTGTGATAAATCTATCTTGAGTATGAACAATGATTAATAAGTTGATTGTATGTTTTGTATTAGTGTTCCTATGTATAAGCTTTATATTTGAGTTGTTTGATCATATGTAGAGATGAGCTATGTTGACTATGATCATTTGAGTATTTTCTAGGGGACATAAAGAGTGGACTTATGTATTTGGAAGTGGTTATATGTTCTTATTTTACTAAAGGGTGTGCTAAATGGGTGAATAGGTCTCCATGAGACCTATAAGGGTCTTATTAAAAGGTGTAGCTATTTAAAGGTGACCTATAGATGATATGAATAACCTATGAATATTGTATTGAGCTATGTATTCATGTGAGAGATGCCTTAAGGGATAAGGCATGCCCAATGGTTGACCAAGTTTTTGATTATCAATATTGCTTTATAAATAGTGGAGCCAAAGCTGATGGGTTTTAGACTTTGTGTGAGAGACTAAGAAGAAATTAGAGAGAGGATTGTGTGTGTGTTTTGTGGATCCAAGGTGGGGTAAAGTGTCACAAGTATGAGTTAAATATCATAATAGATTGAATAATATTTATATGACATGTTGGTCATAATTTTATTCACAAAATAGTGCACTTTTTATTTGAGTGTGAGTGGAGGTGAAGTGTGATAAGTATAGGTCCATCATCAGGTATTGTTGACATGAGTTTATAAGTGGATGTGTTCATAGGTGTTATTTTGGAAACTCAACATCTAAGGTGGGTTTAGCTTCCTTACAATTTAAAACTTGCTAAAAAGTCTAGTTGTCATTGAAGCTCAGCTAGACAGGTTTGGTTGCACCTTATGGGATTGTAGTCTCACTAAAGAGATATTGTAGTTCCTAGATCATTTGTATATGGTATATATTGGATCTTGTTATTATAGGATAATAGTCCAATTGTAGGTTCCAGTGCATTTTCTCCCCCAAGATGGTTTCCCATTTATGTCATGTGTTATGTGATTGATCTTGTATTTTCTCTCTTGCACATTGATGTGAATATTGTGTATGCTTTGTGAATGCTTGTAGTAATTTATTAAGTGTTTACAAATATAAAAATTAAAGTTGGATTATTTGGGCTCACTAATTCACCCCTCTCTCAGTGATTGTACCTCTAACACCTACTAAATTTGATACTTATTTTACCTCTAAAATAAAGAATTAAAACTAATTTTGGTCTCATCAAATATTTCATTAAACTTTATATATGTTTTCTTAAAATTATAATTGATAGATTACTTCTTTGAATTCATCCATTTTCTTCATACCTTTGTGTGAGCAATTTACCTTCTAGTAGGTCATATGATGTGTATCTAGTTGCTTGGTATGGTTTTAAGTGTGAGAAAGGTTATTAGTGTATATTATCATGCCTATTAATATTTCACCTTGAGCATTATATTTCATCTTACCTTTATATTGAAGCATTATTGTTAGAGGGGTTGGTTTTGTGTGTTGAAATTAGTATTGTAGTTGTTTTTCATAGTGAAAGTGTAAATAATTAGTGAATTTAACCTTGGTGAATCGCCTCCATATTCTCCCTTGTGTTTTAGTTCTATTCAACCCCTTTTCCTCTCAAGAAAATTGTTTAGTGATAATATTTAGGTATTTTACATGAGAGTTGGCCCATAATCTAGAGATTCACCTCTTCAAGTAGGTTACCCACACCTATAGGTGACTCCATGTTATTAAAAACTAATAAGGATTAATAAACCTTATCTAGGGTTTTTTTTTTTTGATAACACTACCTACATAGTTTTAAAATACCTTAGGATGATGTAGTTCTCTCTCCTAGAGTGAGTGTGTGAATAATGAAACTTACACCATATATAACTAGTAAATAAATTTAAATGATTGATAATCAATGCCCTTGACCTGTAATAAAACATAGTTAGGCTTGGCTAATGAATTTAAAAATAAATTAAAACTTTAATTGGAAATATTAGTGCCTTTTTACTCAATGTGTAATAGAATTTCCAACTGATTGTTAGATGTGTATTTTGTAGAGAAACATATATGAAATATTTTAATTAATTGATTTTTATAAAAGCATGGGAGGGATGACATGAAGCATCTAAAATATAAAAATTAACCATCATAGCATGAGAGATAAGGCTTCACTAGTGTACAAGGTTAGGTTGCAACCTAATGTGCTATGTTCCCAAAAGGATAAACACTATTAGGATTTGGCTAACATGAATATGTAATAAAAATAGGGATGTATGAATGATTTGTTTATTATTTTTAATATAGTAACATAGTGAATGCTCTTATAGATATTTAATCTATCAAAATCGTGAATGGGTCAAGTAATGTAAAGATGTCAATATTAAACATTTTGAAGCATTTAATGATTAAATATGAGCATCTATGTTTATGACACTTAGGGAATAAATATAATAAGGGTGATTAGAATAATAATGATGGAACATTGAATCTTTTCCTCCACTACCCTACTTTATCTCATGCTAAGTTATTTTGAAGTCAATGATGAAAAAATATATGGTAGATTTATAGTGAATGGGAGACACAAAAACATAAATAAAAATGAGATAAAAAGAGGAATAGGAAATAAATATTTAGTTTTTGAAAATTTTATTTTATATTTAGTTTTTGAAAATTTTATTTTATATTTAGTATTGTAATTGTTTAATATGAAATGGTTATTTTTGGGTATATCTGACATATGTATGGAGCCTCAATTGGTTAAAATAAAAATGGAAATTTTTTATATGGTATACATTGTCCTTGAATGACCTCCTTATTGACCTCCACCAATTTATATTCATTGTGTATCAATTACCCATTAATCTTACATGTTTTTTATTTTTGTATTATTTCTAGTTGTATTTCTTTTTGTGTGTTATTTATAAAAGAAAAACTAAACCTTGTGTACCATTCTCAATTACTTAAATGAGGAATGAATAATATGTTTATAAGTATCATTAGATGGTTTCAAGATCAATAAATGGATTAGTACCCTTAGATGGTTTCCATTTTATGATGGGTTTAATTACCCTAGACCATCATGATCTAATTGTGTTGTGTATGTTTTTCATTGTGTTTTACTATTGTTTTATATACCCTTTATTCTTTTGTATGGGAGTAATTTTGATCACTCTTTAGTTCATTGACTTGGATATGGTCATATCTTGTTTTATTTATCTTCATGAGGGATAAATTCATCCTAAGGTTGATGGTCTTGGTGGTAAGGGCCACTAATATATGGTCGTGTCTTACTCATTTACCCTTCCATTGGTAGTTTCACCAATTGATGCTATTATGGATCTATTTATTATTTGTATTTGAATATTTATCAATTTATAGAATGAAGTTATGATTTTTTTAAATAGAATTTTGTATTGTAACTAACTTGTAATAGTAGAGTTTTATCAATGAATTTAAATTTTTAGATCTCATTATGGAGCTATAAATGTTGTAAAATATCTATTATTTTTTTAATTTGTTCTTACCATAAATAATAATGAACTAATTTACTCTATTATATTTTACTATTCTTCAGATTATTAAACTGGATTACATTATTTAGGTTGTGAATTTAGGATGTCTTTTTTATTTAGTTTGACTTTCATATTATGCTAACTTGTTTTGATATCATGTAAGATCATGCTTATTTTTGAAAAATAATCAAGCCATTATAATAATATATTATTAATAATGTAATAATGGGAGTAGTTCTTGTATTTTATCTTTTCTATGGTTTTGTGTATATTCTTAACTAACATGAGGACTGATGTTGATAATTATATTTAGATGGTGAAATAAACATTATAGACTAGGGTAACAAGGTTCCACATGTAAATTCAATATATTTAGTTAAATTAAATATGATCCACCTTATAAGTGTAAGCATAGATGACATTTATGGATTATATAAAACCTCAATCTTGTACACATGGAAAAATCAAACCTTGGTTATTCCTCTTAGTTTTGATATTTTCCAATTTTTAATATCTTACATCTATTCTATATTATTCACCTTATCCTATATCTCTTCATCTGACCAATCTTATGTTGATGACCCAAGCCTTACATCTTGCCTAGAATTCTTAGAATGTACTTATCTTCCATATCTACAAGTTCTTAACATGTACCTACTTTCCTACTCCCTAGACACTAAGGTTTGAGATAGACTCTAGTGTTGACATTAGTGTCTCGACTTGATGTAAGTGTCTAATGCACTAGAATCATACATTATGAAAATGAAAATTATCACAATGGTTGGCATAAATGATTTAACATGATTTACTTATCAAAAGGGATTGATATAAATACAAGATCAACCCTAATTCATTCCTCACCTAGTAACAAAAGAAAAATACCAAGTATTCTTACTAAAGAGAATTCAAAGATAAATCAATTGAAAAAATATTCCCCATTTCCATACTATTCATAGGTAAAATACATGTATAGGTCTAAATTACTAAAGAAGTACCCCAAGATCCTGAATTGCTAAGTTCTAAGGTAGATCATTATTGTACTTAATTTATACATATTGTATGATTCATATGCAAACCAAAATATATGGAGGAACTACATCAATCTAATTCCCTCTTGAGAGTATTGGCTATGTAGGCAGTGCTCACTAATAGAGGGTAGTTTTGGATTAGCTCAACATCGTGTGCCCATTAACTCTTTTTTACTTGAGGTCACCATGAAGATGAAGAATTAGGGTTTTGAAAATTTAGGAGGAATGATAGTCCATGACCTAGATCTGAATGCACTATAGCAAAGGTGATGTCGAACACATAATATTCTTGGTGGTTTCATCATTTTATAGTAGGTATTGTATATAGGAAACTTGTGTCCAAACTAGATAGTCATCAATGTAATCATTTTAGTAAGACATTAGTGTCTATCTATCCATAAGTGTTAGATCCAAATTCTGATGAAACTTGTTAGCATCATAAATTTGCCTAATCTATCAAATTTGATAGAATTTGTGGAGCCAAATTTCTACCTCTTCATCATAATCTACCTATTTTATGCCTATACTACACCCAACACTATGTTAGCATCATAACTAGATAATTATATTATTTAATTTTTATTTCCATGCATAACTTAGTTGTACTTTCTATATTTAGCCTATAATCAACATAATAAATATAATGTATGTTTATATGATTTTAGCACCCAATTGACCTATTGTAGATTTTATGATAGCCTTTGTGCATTATCATTGATATATTATTAACCCTATATAATCTAAAGTAGGATCCACATCCATTTTAGGGTTAAACATTTGGTGAACCTGATCTTTGAATATCAAACCTTAGGAAAACTAGGGTTTTCTAATTTGTTTGTTACTCATATGTTATTTCTATAATTTAATAATCCTGTTTGTTATGGATACCTCTATAATTATTTCATGGTACAATAACTAATAGTTGTTATGGTTTGATACATTAGTTGCATTGTTAAAGATATTGAGCAAATTTATACTAATAATGAGAGGGTTTTAAATTGGAAACAATACTTGATCTCTCTTCAAAATTCATTTTGTAATGTTATAGAATTAGTATATAGACACTAACATGTATGTTATAGACCATTCATTCTACCTAATTCTTATTCAAATGAAAATTAGCATCCTCCACCCATTACTCTCCCATGACTTATAATTGATTTTATGGTCCATGTTCTTACTACTAAAAAATTTAGGATTGCTCAACCTATTCGTATGTTTGTTAATATACAATAGGTGCCTCCTAAACCTAAGATAGTAATAAAATATAAGGTATATGAAAATTATTGACCAATTGATCAATAATCATGTAAAAATATCAATCCTTGAGATCCTACAACAATCTAATGTCTGTAAGGATATCCTATATGAGGCATTGTGTGAGACACAAGTTCCAAGTGACATTGAGCCTACTTATTTTATAGTTATTATGAAATATATTAAAAAAAAAACAAGTTCATCACCTTTGACCCAATGCATTTAACATCCAAAGTTATTTTTGATGAAAATTTGACTTTATTCATATAAGTGACAATGCAAAATAAAGGTATCAAAAGGGTGCTTGTTGATAATGGGTCGGGCCTAATTATTTGTATCATACAATTCCTAACCACCATCAATATTAACACAAATATTATTCCAAACATAGTTATGCACATAAAAGGATTTAAAAAATCACATAGCCCTCTAATTGGTCATATTACATTGGATGTGAGCCTAGGACCAGAAAAAATTTCAACTAATTTTCAAGTCATGTCTTAATCCTTACATTATAATTTACTTTTGGGCAGACCATGGATATTTTTAATAGAATATGTCTAATATACACTTCATCAATGTGTAAAGTTCATACATGAGGGGAAATTATTATCCATGCCTATGATGATGAACCTTTTAATTTTTTTTAAATGATACATTAAAAAATCAAAGGCATCCATATGATGGAACTGTTGAGGTTTTAGATTTACACCTTAGCTAAGGAGGTGATTATTCAGATCTTCCTACTCAAATCTAGTCCAACATGGGATTGATCATAGGTTGTGGGTATCTGAATGATGGATCATACCTCTAAAGAAGGTAAACTTACTTATGGATCTATCACCTACACTAAACCTAAATTAGCACTTGGAAAAGGGAAAGATATTTGAATTTTTTTATAAAAGCATGTAAAAAAATGGTGATGCACCAATAATTTGATCACTCCAACTTAAACAAAACATAATTTGAGACACTTTTTTAAGACCAAAGAACATCAATCTCCCATAAATATTTTAGAATAAGGCATTAATTAGCTAGAAAATTAGCAAGAGAGGGTAGATATCCACTTTCAAACTAGATAATAAATTGTATATTGCACTTATAATGACATATGAGACTATTAAGCACTTTCTGAAGGTGACAAAAACTTAGACATAACCAAGAAACCTACATTTACTTAATAATAGTACATGATTTCATAGAACACACATTAATTTGGATTATAAAGGATGGAATTAGTCTTTATTACATCAAAAATGTGTCACAATACAAAATTTGGTAGAGTCTAGTCATACCAAAAAGAGGAATAAAAGGATATATCAAGTCTTAGAAGCCTATACTTATAGAAAAAATAGAGAGAAATAACTATACATTGAAAAGGGCCCAATTATTTTCAATTAAATTATCACTCTCAAGAATGTTGACTCATGATATTATCAATAAGGAACAAATTTTGTAAAAAAAACTAAATGTTCATTTCCCTTATCCAATCACTATATTTCTTCTTAGAACCCCATGATATCATCTACTTGATCTGATAATGAGGATAATGTCTTGTAAATGAAGAAAATATGTCACATCTACATTAAGTAGCCAAAAATACTTGTATTATAAAAAATCATCCATGATTATAGGTGAGACATAGGTCCATTATAGGTGAAATCTAGTCCTAGACCATTGGTTTTCACATAGACACAATACCTATGAAAGTTTGAAAATTACTCAACTTTGATTTATAGTCATTATTTTATCTTTACCCTCTGTATTAGACCCAAAGGATCTATCTTACCTATATGGAGATTTTAATGGTGATGCTTGGTCTCTATATTATGGCCTTAGTTCAACTCTAGTTTTCCTTCTAACTCATCTCTTTGACATTTACTTTTCTTGGGTCTAAAATAACTTCTTTAAATTCCATAAAAAAATCCCTAAGCTCACTTTTGCTTATTAACTATCCATATCCAAATTATACTATCCACATTATGCCCAACTATATTTATGCTCATTGGTCTGATAGATACAGTGACTTATTAACTTTACCTTGCTCTATTGATCTGTTTATGTATGGATGCCTGTGAGCTACCAATTTTTTGCTAACTAAATGCACTTGTGCCACTTGTAATTCATGAATTTATTATTGATATTCATTGAACCTTTGACCTCTACTCATTATTATATTTGAATTCATGATCAAATTACAATCATTATTCTACTGGGACCCACTATTTGAAAGATAATAGCTAATTCATAATCTTAAAATTGGCATCCTCGCTCCCATCAAATAATGTTCTCATGACCATCATTGAAATTCATGAGACCATAAAATTTAAGCTCAAATATATTTAATTTGATCTATTAAAAATTGATGTATGCATGAATGTCTTATGCTTTTTATCTAACTTTGAAGTCTTGGATGTTTAAGTGAAAAAATTATAGAGGTACCAAACTTGTAGAGAATGTTCTTGAGGTCAAAAAGTACAAACCCATTTAATCTACTAGTCCTAGGAGATTTTTGAATGAAGATATAGAAATCTTAAGTTGAATGGTCTAATTTCTTCTGCATGACATCCTGGTGACGATCAAGATCAAATGGTTAAGTATGGAAAACTTAGTAAAGTTTGACTAAGGAACCAACTTTGAATATGCATATCATCTATTATGCTTTGGTAGATGATCTAAAATTTAGTATGTAACAACTAAGGAACAAGATAGACAAACCCATGTGTTTAATTTTTCTTGAGACTACCACACATACAAGATAAAATATCTTCAATCTATCCACTAGGATTTATTTGAGCTCTCTACAAATTGGCTAAATATGGGAAAACATGTAGAATGTGGCTACTGAGCCAACTTTGAAATTTTGTATCTTTTGATGTGCTTGGGTGGATGACCTAGGAACTTTTTAATTTAAACTTGGTATAAATGGGAACAAAACCCATATGATCATTTTTCCTTGACTCATGCACTCATGTGAGATATGGCCTTGTTAAACTACCTGTTATCACTCTAGAGTGCACCCTACTTAAAGATGTGTAAAACAATCCCTCTCTCTAGCTGATATAATTAGATCTTATCATAGTGCAGGTGAATATATATTTATAATAACCTCTAGAGAAGGTTGGTTCCCTTAATATTTATCTTTATAAACTAAACTATTTAGATTTTTTGGGATGAAAAGGGAGAAGGAAGCTGAAATAGGAAATCCTATCTAATGGGGTGACGTACCTAAATGATTGATATTATTTGAAAGACATTAGTATTTCAGATGAAGGATTGAGAGGATTTTGGATTGCAAAATTTTATTCCTATCTCTTCAAATGACATGTAGAGGGTGAGATTTTCATAGAAGGTGTGGAAATGACCTGAAAAAATGGGATATATATCTAAAATATATAATGGTATACAATAAAAAATACACTCTATTCTGATCCAAAAAAGCATATGCAAAAAATCTTTTTTATTTGATAAATGGTGTCAATTACAATTTCTTCTCTACCTTTCAATTTTTTTGAAAAATGGCTTCAAAAAACCAATATATAAGTCTAAAATATTTTCTAAAGCCAAATTAACCTAGAAAAGATAAGTATTAGTATTAATTGAGTTAAAATAAGACTAAAATCCTTTTACAAAATTAAATAAAGGCTTTAAAATGTTTCAATTCTTCAAATTGCATGTTCTTCATTTTTAACATAGAATTGAGAAGTGGTGGGCCCATGTTGACTTGTCAAGCTTCCTTGCCTGATAATCATGAAATAAATTAGTATATAAATCCATATTTAAAAATATTTTTTTATTTAATGTCCTTATCTTGCATGAAAATAATGAGAGATGCATGAAACTAGTCAATCAAAGAGATTTGACCCTTAAAGACGAGTTAACTCAACTTGAGCTCAACTTGCATGGATTAAAACTTTTGGATTGACTTGAGAATTATATATACATTTAAAAAACATAAATTATACATTATAACTCCAAAATTAATTCATTTGATATATTTTTAACACCATTCTATACTTGTTTGATTGACCAATTAGGCCTAATAGCCTGAATTGAGAAGTGGTGGGCCCATGTTGACTTTGAAACCTTCATTACATGAAAATAATGACATAAATTATAATATTAATCCATATTTAATTTAATTTTAATTTATTTAATGTCCTTATCTTGCATGAAAATCATGGGATATGCATGAAACTAGTCAAATAGTCAATCAAAGAGATTTGACCCTTAAAGACTAGTTAACTCAACTTGAGCTCAACTTGCATGGATTAAACCTTGTGTATTTACTTGAAAATGATATATACATTTAAAAAAAATATATATACATGTTAACTCAAAAATTAATTCATTTCATATATTTAAACACCATTCTTTACTTGCTTGATTGACCAATTAGGCCTAATAGCCTTGATTGAGAAGTGGTGGGCCCATGTTGACTTTTCAACCTTAATTTAATGAAAATAATGACATAAATTATAATATAAATTGATATTTAACTTTATTTTAATTTATTTAATGTTCTTATCTTTCATGAAAATCATGGGAGATGCATGAAACTAGTCAAACTAGTCAATCAAAGAGATTTGACCCTTAAAGACTAGTTAACTCAACTTGAGCTCAACTTTCATGGATTAAAACTTGTGTATTTACTTTAGAATGATATATAAATTTAAAAAAATAAATTATACATGGTAACTCAAAAATTAATTCATTTTATATATTTTTTAACACCATTCTTTACTTGCTTGATTGACCAATTAGGCCTAATACCCTGAATTGAGAAGTGGTGGGCCCATGTTGACTTGTCAACCTTAATTGAATTAAAATAATGAAATAAATTATAATATAAATTCATATTTAAATTTATTTTAATTTATTTAATGTCCTTATCTTGCATGAAAATCATGGGAGATGCATGAAACTAGTCAAACTAGTCAATCAAAGAGATTTGACCCTTAAAGACTAGTTAACTCAATTTGAGGTCAACTTGCATAGATTAAAACTTGTGGATTGAATTGATAATGATATATAAATTTTAAAAAGATAAATTATACATGGTAACTCCAAAATTAATTCATTTGATAGATTTTTAACACCATTCTTTCCTTGATTGACAAATTAGGCCTATTAGGCCAATTAGGCCTAATAGCCTATCTTCTTGCATTTGGACTCCATTAAACCTGAAATAATAAGCCATGAAACCTAAAAAAAATTCACCTAATTTTTTTTTATTAATCACTAAAATATTTTATTTTGATGAGAAAACACTCGCCATTCAGTCAACATGGTTGACTAAGCCTATTTTGCTTCATTTTCCTATAGACTGGACACTTTGATTAGGTTGGTTGGGATAATTCTAAGATGATTTATAACAAAAATAAAATTTTAAGATGAATAAAAAGTCTTAGGATTTGAGATTCATTGATTATATTTCATTGAAGTGTTTTGTACTTCATTTTACTTGTTTTTTCCATAAAAATTTGATTTATGCCTTCATCCATACATCTCCATGGATAAAATTGATATTTATAGAAACATTTATGAGTTTAATTGAAATTTTAAAATGTTTAAGTTTTATCCAAGATTATTTTTATGGTAATAAAATAAACTTTTTTCAAAACTTGTTTTTTGTGGGTTTAGGTGGGATTTAAAGCTAAATTTTCAAAATGATGGTTCATAAAGTACAGAACTCCAAATAATTTTTTTTTCTATTTATGTGTATGAAACTGACCCTTGAAAAATATCTATAAATATTGGGTTCCCATATAAAATATATAAAAAGTTACCACGTAGACAAATCTACCTTTGGGGTTTTCACTGTATTTTGAACCACCTACACTCTTAATGATTGTTTATAAAGAAACACCACTCAAATGGTCTCAATTTTTAGGAAATATAACTAAATATGAATAATAAAAACATACTAATAGTGTTCATCCAAACTCCACATGTGGTGAAAGATACGAGCATCTGAACAAGAAACTAGGAAGGGTGTCTAAAACTAGAAAAATGAAAATTTCACTAAAATGGAAATAAATATTAAAATTATTCCCAATTATTTTAAACATCATCATGTGTACTATACCATGCTATCAAAGCACTCTGAAAACACATTTTGCTTGAAAAGTCAAAAAAACCCTTTTTGATCAATATGTTTATTTGCTTACAAAAGCCTGTATAAGCATAGTTTGGTTAAAGTTTAGAGTTTTGACACTATTTAAAGGTATTATTATGATGTATAAACATAATAACATGATTTTAATATTTTTACCTAGACTTAAAAACATCTATGGTACTCCAAAATAATGCCTACTCCAATGGTGATCTCCAACAGACATGCTAAGGACTGTCATAAAATAGAAAGTATCTCCACTCATCCAATGACCATGAATTTTTTTTATAAGTTTATCTAACTCATGATGAACTTTTGCACAAAATTTGAGGTCTTTAAACCACCTATAGCTCCCAAAAAGTTTAATTTTCTCTCAAAATTGATCCTTATACATGGATTATCTGCATATTTGAACTTTGACAATGCTATTTTTAAATGATAATGGCCCATTTACTATCCATTTTTGACATTTTAAACCAAAATTAGTGATTTTAAGCCATAATTCCTTTGTTTGACCCATTTTAAAAGGCTATAACTAGTTTTAAGAAAGTTTTGTATGATTGGACCAATAATTTGGCATTGACAGGTCAAATTACTAAAAATTCCTACTTAGAATTTATACCACTAGACTCAAATGTCAAGATGAACATAATGAAGACCCAGCTAAACTCCATGTACTTCCATATATATTATAAGAAATTTTAACATCTCATGGGGCTTTGTAACTCTAGACCTACTCCTTGTGACATTGACAACTTACACTTTAAGTGGACTCAAACTGTTTCAAAAGCTTTGAAATTTGCATGGTCTCATTTGGGTCTACTTATTCCACTCAGAAATCTATTCATATTGAATCACTGGACCATGCATATTTTAAAAATAATGGTCATTTTTTGTGCTTGAAATTGACACTTATAGGACCATTTTAGAATTTTAAATTCAAACAGCCATTTTTTGTAGCCTAAAAATGACACTCACATAATTGTCTAGATAACAAATTCCATAGGTTAGCCATTGGTATTTAATGGAATTTTTCTTGGGGCACTTTCTTGAAAATAGATCCTTTGGAAACCTTGAACTAGACCATTTTATTGAGAAAAGACCCTTATATAAAATTGTACAATTCACCTTGTTGTAGAAAGATCCTTTAGGACATCATCTAGGGAACTATTTGTCTGAAGCAAGTACCCTTTGGAAAAAATGTATAGGACCATTTCATTGGATACTTACCTTTCAATACTTTTTAAAATGGACCATTTTGTTGAAGAAAGACCCCTCAAAACTTATGTATGGTTCACTTTCTCTAAAAAAGACCCTTCAAGAAAATGTTTTGGCCACTTTACTTGAAAAGGATATCTTTCAAAAAAAAATTTAGGGCACTTTGCTTGAAGACTTACCCTTCAATATTTCTATATCTGACTAGTTTGTTGAATAATTATCCTTCAAGAAAATTGTTTGTGCAATTTTCCCAAAAGAAATAGGTCTTTGTCTTTTACTTTTAGACATTTCAATCGAAAGGATTAATGCCTTTGGAAACTTTGTCTCAGAT
The DNA here is from genome assembly GCA_037957365.1 of Torreya grandis. NCBI lineage: Eukaryota > Viridiplantae > Streptophyta > Pinopsida > Cupressales > Taxaceae > Torreya > Torreya grandis. The sequence goes on along the minus strand of JARHVA010007298.1, from coordinate 435,954 downwards.
AATTTATCTGAAAGAATTAAATAGTTAGCCAAAAAATGGTCCTCAAAGAAATTAACTTAGCAAAATAAAATCCTAAAAGAATTAGCTTGACTTAATGAACACTTAATTAAATAAAAGGTTCGAAATAATTCAAGTAAAGACTTAGTCTAAAAAGGTCTTTGTACTTAACTTCTACTTGAACTACACTTCAAATATTTCTTGATCCTTGAAGGCTCAAACACTATAAAAAATATTCAAATACCTACTATTTGAAACTATAGAAAATAAGATCCTACTCCTTCCACTGAACTCTTGGACTTGGCATATATTTTAGTATGAAAACTAAATTTGGTCAGCATCTTTGACAACTTGGATAGGCAACATGCCTTATATGCTTGATAACTCAGACCATATACATGACTTTGACTCATAATAGGGAATACATGGACCATTTACATGACTTCAAGATAGTCATTTGATTTTCAAAGACAATAGAATTCCAACAAATAGGGAAAGAAACAAACTAAAGCAAGGAAACTAACCCAAAAAGTAAAGGTAGCTAAACTACTAAATAACTATACAAACATAAGCACTTATCTAGGATAACATAGAAAGAAAAATGATGTGTTTAAAAATACTTAGATAAAAATAGGAATAACTAACTATGTATAGGGAACTTAGCTTTTCTTAATAAAAATGATTGAGATGTATCCCATTGAATGGGATAGGAAGATCTTCACCATTCATCCTTGTGAGATGGAAATCATTATGGGACTTGTAGCTGGAGATTATACATGGACCACTATAGAGAAAATCAAATTTTGTGTGCTTTCCTAGCTTATCTCTATCCTCATCCCACTTGAGGACCAAATCTCCTTCTTAGAAATCTCTTGAACTAGTTCCTTTGTCAAAATGTCTCTTTGTCATTACTTGATGGGCCTCCATGGACAACATTGAATGATTATTTACTCCTTTAACTCCATGAGCTCATCATATCTTATTTTTATTGGCTTAGTCTCCAAAAGTTCAAGCTGATGCATTAATTCTAAAGTAGGGAATTCAATAGAAATAGGCATTATTGCTTCCTTACTATTAACTATTTTATACGGGGATTGGTAATTGACATTTTATAAGTGATCTTATTAGCCCACAAAGATGACTTCAATTAGAGATTCCATTATATTTGATTATATTCTATAGTCCTCCTGATGATCTTCAACAAATTCTTATTGTTGGACTCATCAAGGCCATTGAATTGTGGATAATAGTTTGATGAGGTAATGAGGAAAACCTTATGTTGAACTTCCCACTAGCTAATCTTAGATCCGACAAAAGTCATATCATTATCATAAATTATAGTTTAAGGGATCCAAAATCTGGTAGTCAAACCTTCATAGAAGTCCAAAACCTTGGTTTCATTGGCTTATTTTAATACCACTACCTCTATCCATCCGGTAAAATAATTTATGGTAGTTAGGATCCACTTATATCCTAAACTTGATGGGGGGTTCATAATACCCATAAATTCTAACTCTCATTACATGAAGGGTTGACTAACTAAAATTGGTTGGGGAGGTAAGGCTATAAGCCTAACCTTTCTAATAAACATGGCACACTATCTACATTTCTCGATACATGCATGACAATCAACAAATAAATTTGGATTGTAATACCCACCTCTCATGATCTTGTGAGATGTAATCTTAGCTAAACAATATCCTCCACCATGTCCATCATGGAATTGCTCAAGTAATCTCTATGTCTGACCTAGTTCTATGCATCTTAAAAGTATATCATTGATATAATTTTTAAATAATACATTATCAACAAGGAGAAAAGGAATTGATTGTAATCTAAATATCTTCTCTTTGAAGGAGTGAGATGAGGAGGATGAACACCATCCTATAAATACCTTACCATATCCTAGAACCAGTTGGAAGTCGAGAGCTGATCACTTTCAACTTTTTCATCATTTGATACCATAACCTATTCATTATACTCTTGTATGTCTTGGGATAGATGATTATAAAGTCCTTTGCATCTCACCCACTTTATGACTTTAATCTCAATGTCATATTCTATGACCTTTTTTTATCCAACTAGCTCTCTTGTCATTTATATCTTTGTTAAAAAGAAAATATTTAACACTTGAATGTGCCACCAAGTGTATCTTATTTTTGGATAGCAAGTACCTAAAAATTTTAATATACCTTATGACTAAAATAACATGCTTCTCAACAAAATAATACCTAGTTTCATAATCTTCTAAGCCTTGACGAGATAAGGCTATAAGATGCTCCAAAGTCTCTTTATTCTGATACATGAGAATATCAAAAATTGTGTCAATGTTAGCATAGTTGTATAAAAATAAATCCTTTGTAAAGTTAGGGTTCAGGAGTGTAGGAACATTGGCTATAGCTTTTTTTATTTCCTTAAATTTTCTCACTCCTTCTTTAGACCAACTAAAATTATGACCCTTCTTTAACATGGCTATAAGTGGTCTAGACAAAGTATAAAAATTTAAAATGTATCTCCTTATGAATTTTATCTTACATAAACATCTTTTCAAAGCTTTCTTGTGCTTATGAAATGATAGTGCAAGAATTGATTCTATTCTATTAGGATCTATGCTTGTACAATTCTTTGAAATGATATGTCTAAGAATCCTACCTTCATGCATAGAGAAAAATCACTTTTTTGGGTTCAAGGACACTCCAAATTCCCTACACATTTCAAACACTTGTCTGAGGTGAATAATATGCTCATTTGTATTATTAGAGAATACTATTATGTCTTCTAAATAAACAAGAATAAACTTGTTGAGGAGAACCTAAAATGTAATGTCCATAGCCTTATAAAAAGAGTCTCTAGTATTAGATAAACCAAAATGCATCTTTTTGTATGCAAATGTCCCCCACTTTATGGTGAAAGTTGTTTTGTACTAGTCTTCTTTTTTGACCAAAATCTGGTTATATCCACTATAACCATCCAATAAAGAGAACCTTTCTAAACCTAATACTAATGGAAAAAATTATTCCATTGATGGAAATGGATAATGGTATTTGAGAGATGCCTTTCTCAAGTCACAAAATTCAACACATAGCCTTATTTCAATACTCTTCTTTTGTACTAGAACAAGGTTCACCACTCAAGTTGAGTACTTAATTGTAAATATTATAGCTGACTCAATGAGCTTATATAGCTCAACTTTCATCAAAGGTTCAAAATTTGGCTTAATTAGCCTTTGTGTTTGTCTAACTAGCCTAGTCTCATCTTCTAACTCAATGGTATGTTGAGCTAGCCTTGGATCAAAACCTTTAAGTTCACTATACTTCCATTTAAATACATCTACAAAATTTAAACATAACTTGATAAAACTTCTTTGTCTAAAGGTGTGCAAAATTTATGTAAATTTAGACTCTTTCCCATAGAAACCTATACATTTGTATAGTGTTCTTCCTTGGTTGAAAAAACAAAATTTTCTTTTATTAATTCATCATCTCTATTGAATATTTTTTCAAGGGTAGCCAATGCTTTAGATAATGTGTGTGTCTTTAATTGCACAATCTAGTCATCATATTGTTGCTAATGCTCACCTTAGTTCTTTGATGAAAATTTAGCTTCTTATTGTAAGAATTTAATAATTTGACTGTCATCTTCAAATACTTTCCAATTTTCATGGTTATTTGGGACATAACGTCTCACAACTACCTTGATGTGTGATTGGACTTTTTCCCTTCTAATGTCATCTACGATACTAAATTGTGACCTAATAGAAACTATCCTATCTTTATGCTTTTTATAATTTATTGATATGGCCTAAATATTGAAGGATTAAAAGTCTTTAACTAGGTCCCATACTCTATGATTATAGGACCTAAGTAATGGGTTCTTTCATATATTGAGTCCTCTTACGTGGTGGACTACTATTTCACTATCTTTAAAAACTTGTAAGGAATTGACCTTCATCTTTCTTAATTATTGCAAACCATACACTAGTGCTTCATATTTAGTAACATTATTGGAATAACTAAATATAAATTTAAGATAAGAAAAATAGCTTTGATTTGATGGAGAAATTAACATCATTCCAACTCTAATGCCATGTTTGTTCCTGGATCCATCAAAATATAGCTTCCATAGTCTATCACTAAGTTGATAATCTTTCATCAATGTTGGAATTGGTGCATCATTTTCATTAAGATAATAGACATAAAATACTTATTAAATTAAATTATAGGGATCATGTCCATGAAAATCAAAGGCCCATTCATTAAGGAAATGATCTGGGACTCCATTTAAAAATGATTTTGATTCTACCTCACTATTCTCTAGTACCTTGTCTGAGATAACACAATTAATGTTCACCAAGCTTGGCATATATGGATCCAATTTAAATATTTAAATAGGTTCTAAATGTATTTCATACCTATTTTTTAACATTAAATAGGTCCAATCAACTGACAAATATCATCTAATTTTTGAAGTAAAATCTCTTGATACGCACATGGAAAAATAAGGAGGCAAGTCTACTACAACTACATCTTACTAAATATTAACATTAGGGAAACCATGTAATGTTAGTTTTAGGCCTTTAATCATGCCTAATATATTTTTTGGTAAGACATAATTTCAATACTCCTCTGGTATTTGGGTTATAGACAAGACCAAGCTTATCTATAATTTTTTTAGGCATGACAGTGCTACTAGCTCCACTATCTACCATATAATAATGGAATAAACAATCACATACTATAAATGAGGGATAAAAGGGAGGGGTTTTATTTTATTTGACATTGGATTTATCTACCTTTTCCATGTTATGTATCTGTTGATCAAGTTTCTTGATTTACTAATTTGAATTGGACAAGACAACTCCTTATTTTTTAGCTAGTTCCTAGATACTTTAAGATTTAAAAGTTATTGAATCAATATGACCCTTTTTCCTTGGAATGGAAATGTAATCCCACATTATAATACTAATATTTTATTTATTTTATTTATTCATCTGATCAATAATTATAAAATATGTTCCATTTATGTTTGGCTATAATTTTTGAGCCACTAGTTATTCTTTGGTTAGGGGCATTTAGGGAACTTTCACTATCTTTCTATTCTAAATATTTTGTGCTACAAGAACAAAAACTTGATCTTTGACATTATTTGATCCAAAATTAGTAACACTAGTAGTATTACTCACATCTTGGGCTTTTTCAACTTATCTTCTTTTAGATTTAGTAAGAGTTGCCACTAGACCCTTTATGTTACTAGTTTCTCTTACTTGGTTGAATGCAATGTGATCATCAAATTGCCAATTAACATTAATAGCATTAGGTTATCCTAGAACATGTTGAGCTTCTCCTTAGACTACTATATTCATGTCTTTAAATTGAAAACCTTGAAGAGACAACTCTTTTATGTCATTTATGGCATGAAAATATCTTGTGATACCAAGGCTTGATATTAAATGTCATTTAAATTGGTACGTTGCCAACCTGGATCTTGCATCAAGTTATTTGGGAGAATAATAACTTTTAAATTGAAAGGCACATTGGTATCAAGGGATACATATGGCTTATTTTGGATTATGGCTCCTTGATTTTGATAGGGTTTTCTACTATCCTTGAAACCTTGATAAGGAGGTCTTTGGTTATTTAAATACTAATAATTACTTTGGTTTTTCTGATGGTAAGGTCTGCCTTGGTACTGTTATCTTTTGAGTGAAACAATCTCATTTTAAAAATGTTGTAACATGCTTTTTAGATCACCAATATCACTAGATTGATAAGGAGGGGTTACAACTTAGATTTTTAGAGATGAAATAGGGGATATAGTTGGAATATGGGGAACTTGAGGATTTTGAGGAGGTTGTAATTTTGGAAAAATGGGCATTAGAGGCCTTGGATAAAGTTTACCAGCTTTTATTAAGTTATTTTCTACTCTGATTTCAATCACCTAGGCATTTGGAAAGTTATTTCCACCCATAGACTATATCATGACACTTATATCAGAACTAAGGGCCATAAGTAGTACTAAATTTCATAATTTTGGTATGGCCTAACTAATGTAGGGATCAAAATCCATGTCTTTTGAAATTTGAGGTTAAAATCAAACATGAATTCATGGGGGTACCTTTTTATGGCAGTCAATTATTCAACCAAAGATGATCTGAATTTTCTTCAAATTACTTAACTAAGGATACACCTAACTCATCCCAGATATAAATAGAGGTCAAAGGAAGATTCCTATACCATTTCAATGCTTTTCCCTTAAAGGAATCAACAAACAATCTGATAGCCACATTATCTTTAGTAACATTATGAACAAAACATAGATTGGCAACATCTTAGATATGCTCAATAGAATTTTATCCCATTCTCTTGAGAATAAAGGGATACTTTTTAGGGTAGACAAGGGAATGTCATTGTATTAGGCCAAATTCAAGGGATTACCCATATTTAATGGTACAAATATTTGATTCTTGATAACCATTTGGGGAAAAGGGATTTGGCTTATGGGGATAATAGATTGGACTAAAACAATAGCTTGATTATAATATGAATTATTCTTTGAATAATAAGGTCTAATACTATTTAATCTTGATATTTTATAAAAAGTAGGAGGCAATTCAATATGTTTAAAATAAGTACCTTTACTTGATGCTCTTATTGTAACCTTTGGCATGAAATCACTATCTAGAAGATGCTATGAATTTTGTAACTTGAAGGATCTTCAACTTTTGATGATGGTAGATCTCTCCTATTACTATAATTCTTTCTTATCAATCTTCAAAATTCACTTTTACCAAAGAAACTTTTTCCCATCAGGAATGCCAAAATTGTTGGGGTTCTAGATTTGCACCTTAGATGAAGAGGGTATTGTTTATATCTTCTAACTCAAATCACCTACAACATGGGACTGATCCTAGGATATGGGTATCTTAATAATGGATCATACCTCTGGAGAAGTTTGGCTTCCTTATAGATATATCACCTACACTAAACCTAAACTAGCACTTAGAAAAGGGAGAGAGATTTGACAAAACTTATAAAAGCATGTAAAAAAGAGGTGATGAACCAATAATTTGATCACTCCAACTTACAAAAAACACACTATGAGACACTTTTTTAATACCAAAGAACATTGATCTCACATAAATATTTCATAACAATGCATTAATTAGTTACCAAACTAGCAAGAAAGGGTAAATATCCACTTTCAAACTAGATAATAAACTATAGATTGTACTTATAATGACCAATGAGATGATTAAGCACTTCCTAAATGCAAGAAAAACCTAAACATAAGCAAGGAACCTACATTCACTTAATATTAGTGCATGAATTCATAGAACACACTTCAATTTGGCTTAGAAAAGGATGGAATTCAATCTTTATTGCATAAAAAAGGTGTCAAAATAGAAATTTTGGTAGAGTCTAGTCATACCAAAAAGAGGAATAAAAGGATCCATTTTAGGGCTTAGAAGCCTAGACTTATAGGAGAAATAAAGAGAGAGAAAGAGACATGCATTGAAAAAGACCCAACCATTTTCAATGGATTAACACTCTCGAGGATGGTGACTCATGATCTTATCAACAAGGATCAAATTATATAAAAGATTTAAATGTTCATTTCCCTTATCCAATCACTAGATTTCTTCTTAGACCTCCATGATATGATCTACTTGATCTGCTAATGAGGATCATGTCTTGGAACTAGCTTAAATGTGCCACATATAAATTAGGTATCTAGCTATACTTGCATTATCAAATATGATCCATGATGATAGGTGAGACACAGGTCCACTATGGGTAAAAAACAATCCCAGACCATTGGTTTTCACATAGTCACAATATCTATGAAAGTCTACAAACTGCCTAAATTTTCTTTAAAGTCACTAGTTTATCTTTTCCCTCTATACTAGATCTAAAATATTTATATTACCTATATGGAAGTTTTAATGGAAATGCTTGGTCTCTGTACTGTGGCCCTAGTTTAACTTTGGTTTGCCTTCTAGCTCAGTTCTTCGACATTTAATTTGCTTTGGTCCAAAATAACTTATTTAAATTCTATCAAAAATGCATCAAGCTCACTTTTGATTATTGGCTATCCATATCCAACTCATATTGTCTACATCGTGCCAAACTATAGTTGACTTATTTACTTTGCCTTGCTCCATTGATCTATTTGTGTATGGATGCCTATGAGCCATCAATCTTCTGCTAACTAAATGTGCTTATGCCACTTATCATGAATGCATTTTTTATTTATATTCATTGAATGTTTGACCTCTAATCACCATTATATCTAAATTCCTAATCAAATTCTAACCATTAATCTTATTGGACCCATTATTTAAAAACTAATGACTACTTCATCATCTTAAAATTTACATCCATGCTTCCATAAAATAATGTTCACATGATCATCATTTACATTTTCATGACCATAAAATTTAAGCTCAATTGGATTTACTTTTCTCTATCTAAAACTTGATTTTTGTGAGAGTGTCTTATCCTTTTTTTCCAACTTTGAAGGCTTGGATCTTGAAGTCTAAGAATCATGAAGAACCAAACTTGTAGAAGATGTTCTTGAGGTCAAAAAGAACAAACCCATTTGATCCACTAGTCCTATGAGCTTTTTGAATGAAGGTATAAAATGCTCAAGTTGACTAGTCTAAATTCTTCTACATGACGTCTTGGTGATGGTCAAGCTCAAATGGCTAAGTATGGAAAACTTAGCGAAATCTAACTAAGGAGCAAACTTTGAACATGCATAACTTTTACTACTTATTGATGAATGATCTAAAACTTAACATGTAGCAATTAGGGACTAATATGGACAAACCCATGTGTTCAATTTTTCCTGAGACTTCTAAACATGTGAGATATAACATCTTCAATCTATCCACTAGGCTTTATTTGAGTTCTCTACAAATAGGCTAAGTATGGGAAAACATGTAGAATGTGGCTAAGGAGACAACTTTGGACCTTGGTATATTTTTATTCACTTTGAATGATGAACTAGGACTTGTCACATATAAACTTTATAAAAATGGGAATAATACCCATATGACCATTTTTCCTTGACTCATCCACTCATGCAATATATGGCCTTGACAAACTACCTACTTAGACTTTCTACCACTGGACTCAAATGTTAAGATGGACACAATGAAGAACTAGGTGAACTCCATTTACTTACATATATATTTTGAGCACTTTTGACATCTCGTGGGGCTCTACAACTCTAGACCTACTCCTTGTGACATTGACATATTACACTTTAATTGGAATTATAGGTTTTAAAAGTTTTGCACTCTACATGGTCTCATTTGGGTATAGTTATTCCACTCAGAACCCTAATCATATTGAATAATTGGACCATGCATATTTAAAAAACAATGGTCAACTTTGGTGCTTAAGATTGACACTTATGGGGCCATCTTAGACTTTTTAATTCAAATGACCATTTATTATAGCCTGAAAATGACATTTGCATAACTATCTGGATCATAAATTTTTTAGGCTAGCCATTGGTCTTTGATAGACTTTTGCTTGGGGCACTTTCCTTGATAAACCTTGAATTGGACCATTTTCTTGATAAAATACCCTTTGGTAAAATTGTACAAAGCACCTTGCTATGAAAATATCCTTTGAGACTTTGTCTAGGGCACTATTTTTCTAAAGCAAATACCATTTAAAAAAATGTATAGGACCATTTCATTGGAGACTAACCTTTTGGGACTTTTGAAAATGGACCATTTTGTTGAATAATGACCCTTTAATACTTCTATATGGTTTACTTTATCGATAAAATACCTTTTGAGAAGCAAATTTAGCCACTTTACTTGAAAAGGATATCTTTTAGAAAATGTGTTTAGGACACTTTTCTTGAAGACTTACCTTTCAATATTTCTATATCAGACCAATTTGTTGAAGAATTATCCTTCAAGAAAATTGTTTGGGCAATTTTCTTGAAATAAATACGTATTTTTGTTTTACTTTCTGACATTTTGCCCAAAAGTATTAATGCCTTTAGAAACTTTATCTTTGATAATTTGTTTGAAATAATTCAATAGTTATCCTAAAAAGGGTTTTGAAATAAATTAACTTATAAAAATAAAAGCCTCAAAAATAATTATCCTAACTTAATGAACATTTAGTCAAATAAAAGGTCCAAAAGAATTCAAGTAAAGACGTAGTCTAGAAAGGGTTTTGTACTTAGCTTCTACTTGAACTGCACTTGAAATGTTGCTTAATCCTTGAAGGCTTGAATACTATAAAAACTATTTAGATACTTGCTCTTTACAACTATAGAAAATAAGATCCTATTCCTTCCATTGAACTCTTGGACTAGGCATACTTATTGGTATGTAGACCAAATTTGGTTAATAGGTACCATTTAAATAATTCATCCCTTTTGATCATATATATATATATATGAAATAGGTGATTCAAATACAATGGATCCTTTATCTCTAAATGAAAATAAAGAACTAAAATCTAAAGTGCACATATATATGCATAAGGAAAAATAACCATTATCAAAAGAGCTATCAAAACTAAAAGAATCCCCAACATTTGAGATTCCTTTATTAGTCAATATTGAGCAAAAATATGGCCATTTTTCATATTACTATGGCAATGATGAGGATATAGCTTATGCTATGATAGATGAGAAAACATGAACTTAAAATTTGATACACTTGATCACTTTTCACATAACCTCTTTGAATTTATGAATCATGGCACATGCAAGATAAACCAACTTGTATAAAATTTATAATTGAATCCATATAAGGTAAAAACAAAAATAATATATGAGCATGTAAACTATTATTAATCTATACATCCCTCTTCGCTAAAAACATTGAGTCAACATTACAAGGGCCAAATTCAAATTCATCATGTGAATAATGTGGAGTATTATTAAAAGGATTCATAAAACATTTTATAGATAAAAACATGTTATGATACTATAGATACCATGTTATTCATTTTACTTGATCATAATATGATTTCTTTACCTTCTACTAGATACAAATCACATAGTAAACTTATACCCACAAAATACATGGCACCATACTATAAATATCATCAAATCAATGGACATTATACCAATAAATGTGATACATTGAGGAACACAATTCAAAAATATATAAATAAGAATTTATACACATTGTTTCCAACATGAGGAAAAGTAAAAATACCTCCTATCTTTAAGAAAATAACTATCTCTCAAAGTGACCAAAGCATGAGGATTTAACTATTACTGATAATATTGATGAGGGGTATTTCCACCATATCTATTTTGATAAGAATTATGATACACCATATGCTACCAATTTTATTTAATAATTGTGATATTCTAAATATTAACTCACATATTCTTCATTTATGCTAGAATCTTGAGGATATATCTAGTTACCTATAACCTATGCCCCAAGTATGGAAACTTTGACCATATGGATATTAGACTAGGAACCACATTTAAAACTAAAGTTTGGATAAAATTAGATATCTCAATGGAATTATAATTTATATATTACAAATATTTGTATTACTTTTCTTAATATTTTCACAATAAATTACATACGACATGATGGCCATGATTATTTGCTGGAACCATTGGCTTCTAGTAAACTATTAAACAAAAACATTGAAGTGGTGGAAGTGTAGTGATATAAACAAATATTGAGAAAATTTTTATGTGGTCCTGCACCTTTTGATGATGAGGAATTTCTTGGTTAAAATCTTCAAATATTCCAAAAATACAAAAAAAATAAAAAAAACATTAAAAAATCTAAGAACTTTTTAAAAACCTACATGTTCTATTAGATCCTTAGAATCTATGTATTAGTTTCATGTTGATGGATGACATATTTAATTACTCCTACCTACAAATGTGTTTCATGATTTTAATTTAACATGATACAAACATAGAAAAATACATAATCTACTCATATTTTAGATGTTGGGCTTTATCTCTACTCATGTTACATAGACATTGGGGGCATCTGCTTCCTTGATCTTAATACACATAGGCTATATGATTTGATGATCACATTTCATTATCATGTTTGATATTAGATATTTACTTACATGTTCCTTTATCCATGATTATATATTACATAGGGTACTTGATATGCTATACATTTGAATTTTTTCCTAACACATTTGATCTATGGGCTTCTATGACATGTTTATGTTAGTTGCTTATGCTTTACTTTATGTACTTCCTTGAGTGTCTTACCTTGATATTGCATTAATTGTTAAATAATTTTAATATGATATTTTAATTATGGACCCATGCCTATGTATGCTTTCATTAACATTTACATATGTCATTATTTGTTGTATGAACATTTAAATATGTCATCCTTACTTTTGTGTTAATTTGACTAAGTCATGTCCCTTTAATTGTGTGGTATATGAATATGCCCCTTGTTTGAGATCTCCTTGGACCATTGAATTTTTAATATATTTTGATTGATCTTATGTGTATGCTTGATTTTATTATTGAGTTTGTATTATTACTAAACAGACATTACCATGATCCTTATCATGCATCTTTGGCCATCAAGTGATCACATAGGTTATACGCACTTTAATGCTATATCTACCTAGACATGTTCCTTATATATGATACATGGTTACATTCAAATATTATATAGTTTTCTTATCCTTTTGAGGTGAGGTACCTACCAGTTCTTATCTTTCCCTAACTTAAAGAGGGGTATATTAGTGAGGGCGTGTCATAGAGGCATATTCTCCATACTTGGTACAATTTTTAGATACAGTGGGCTGATTCTTTAGAAGCATGTTATTTATACTCATTTAGTATGTGGTACTTATATAAGTTCTTAAATTAATTGGGGGTATACCTTATGGGAATGGATTCCACATTCATACTTTTTATATTAAATGGGGGAATGATTTAGAAGCATGTTATACACACTTATTCAATATTCAACATCTCTAGATTAGAGTGGGGGCATGTTTTGTAAACATGTTCTCCAAATTGGTAATTATATAAATTTTCAAATTTATCCATATATAGTGGGGGCATGCTTTAGAAGCATGCTATCCAAACTTACAAATTTTTTGAATTGGGAAAATCACATAGTTATATGATTTAGATTCATAGTTGTGGTAGAATTTTATACATTAGTATCATTGTTATACATAGTTTTAACATGAGACATATTTAAGGTGCATATGTTATGTAATGTGTGCCTAATATTGAAAAATCTAAACTAGTTCAGATTTTAGAACATTTTTACAGAGTGTCACCACCACCAATTGGACTTTTATGAACTATATTAAGCCAATCTACTACAGTAGTTGGTTCACCTTTTGGTATGGTTGATGTGATTGAATCACTAAATATTTTTAAATTTTTAGGTTGGACTTGATATTATCATCCAACTTCACTAGTTTGATAGTGTGGGTGACTTAGTTCACTCACACTCACCAAGTTATTAGTATCATTGGGTTACACAGTTGAGCTAATCTCAATTACCAAGTGGAAACTCAATTTTGATCTAAAGTTGGGGGAATGCACCTTCCAATCCCCCTCTCTATATCTCCTTGGATATATCCACTTCCATGATTTATATATATTTGTCTTACTATCAATTTTAGAGCCTTATAATGATACATCTTTTTCAAATCAACTTGCCAATAGGCAAGGCAGTTAAATCAACACATAGGTGTACTCATAAACCTTTCTCTTTAAATTTAAATGTATTTAAAATACTTTAAATCAATATTATATTCACTAATTACATATTATATCATGATCTTAGTTGTAGATCAGTCACCATTAAAGCACCCAAGTTGGGCACACACAAAGACAAGGTGTGTTATACACACCTAGGTATGCGTTCCTTTCCTTTAAACTAGAAATTTTATTATTATATTGAATAAGTGGGAAATTTTTGATGATATGTAAGGATTATATAACACATTAATATTGTATACTTGACATACTTAGACCTTAGTTGATCCTCTTACTAAGGATCTTTACCACTTTCACAAGTCTTGCATTTACTTTATCTTATGCCCTTGGCCTATAATTCTTAGTCTAACTAGTCTTATGTTGATGACCCATGACTTATATCTTTCCCAAAATACTTAAAATGTACTTATATTTCATTTCTTCAAGTTATAAACCTATACCTACTTTACTACTCTTGGACACTAACATCTAGGATAAACACTAGTGTTGAAATTACTGTTATGACACGACAAAAGTGTTTAGTGCTCTAAAGACATCTATTTTTCAAATGAAATGTATCCTAATGATGGGCATAATTTTTTTAATATTATTTACTTGTCTAAAGGGATTGATATGAATACAATATGAAGCCTCATTCATTCATCACCTAAAAACATGAGAATAATACCAAGTATTCTTACCAAAGATCATTCAAAGAGAACTCAATAAAAAAAGATTCCCTATTTCCATACTAGTCATAGGTATAACACATATATAGATCTAAATTATTAAAGGAGTATCCCAAGAGCCAATTTTAAAATTTACAAGCTAGGTAACTATTGTACTTAATTTGCACATATTTCATGATTCACACACAATATAACACATGGGAGAACTACATTAGTATAAGGCCCTCTTAAGAGTATTAGATATGTAGGTAGTACTCACTAATAGAGGGGTATTTGGAGTCAAATTGACAGTGTGCCCACTAACCCATTTTACCCAAAGGTCACCATGAAGATGATGAATACACATTTTGAAAATTCATCAGTGATAGTCTATGACCTAGATTTAAATTCACCAAAGTGAAGGCAAATTCAAACCCAAAATAATCTAGGTGGTAAAATCCTTTTCCATTAGGTATTGTATATATAAAAATCTCATCAAACCCAAATAATAGTGTCAATGCAACTATCCCATGTTGACATTAGTGTCTATAGCTCTAGAAGTGATAGGTATGGAATTTGATGACTATTCCAGAATCATCTTCTAGCCTACTTTATACCTATTCTATATCCAACACTATTTTAGAATTAGAGCCAAGTATATTACTTATTTTTCATTTTCATGCATATCTTAGTTATACTTTATATATTTAGACTATACTCAACATAATAAATTTAGTGTATGTTTATACCTAAGTTTAGCACCTAAATGTCCCACTATAGATTTGATTATTGCCCTTGTGCATTATAATTTATATATTCTTAACGATATACACTCCAAATTAGGATCCACATCCATTTTATGGTTAAATAGTAAGACTAATATTATTTACAAGATATGTATATTGAATAATATTATAATATAGAGGATTCATATATGATTGAGCATTATGATGTACTATAGTATGAATGGTTGATCCATTTATACACATATACTCAAATCTAATGCAATATAATTATATCAAGAGTAATTAATAATAAAATCTATTCTTAAAGGAGTGCATTTAATTAGGTATATTTGAGGTTATGTCATAAACAATGAAAGACATAGGTTGTAGAGATATAAACTATTCTTCTTATTTGAACTAGTATCCTATTGAGCCATGGTTTAATAAAAATGGAATTTTTATGTCATAAAAAATGAAACACATATGTTTTTGAGATATACATTACTCTTCTTATTTGAAATAAAATCCTAGTGAGCTATGGATTGGTGACAATGAAAATATTTTACTTACTCAACATGTTTATTTTTTAGAGGAAACATAGATACTCTACTTGATATAATAACTTTGTTTTGAAAGAATGATAAAAGTTTCTAAGTTTAGATTTGAGCTTTAACTTTTGTAATGATACATGATTGTGTATATTATTTAATTTTCTTGTGATCTACTTATATTAAATATTATGTATGTTATTCACATCTTAGTTGAACTGATATTATGAACATAAGAATAAATGTTTTAAATATTTTCTCTAATATGTCTTGTTGAAACCTATATTGTGGTATTAGAAGAACTTGTGAAACTTTTTTTTACAATTTTTAGAGGCTAAGATATAAGAATAAACAACTTATTATGATATTTATAACCCCTAACTTGGATTAATTATTTAGACTTAGTTTTTTATACACATAAGTAATATGGTAGTTGAAATGTGCTTCTTGTCTACAAAATGGAAGTATATATTTTGATAATTGAAAAATTATAATGCTTTCATTGAATTCCCTATTTTAGAATAATTTAAGATTAATGTAAACTTTAGAGGTCTACATCATCCTCTTTAGTAATATAGATTAGTATTGTTTAACTAAGATATATTTGGAGTTATGAAAATATTTATGTTAATATTTGCTTTCATATACCATAGATGAGTAACTCTGATGCAAATGGGAAGTAAAGAAGACCTAAAAAAGATGATGATCTCTATTTTTATAATGGATCCTATTATATAAATTTAAATTGGTATTCCATGAATTGACCATCAAGATGAGTTGAATTATTTTTAATATTTTTATTTAATAAAATTTAGTTTGTAATATTAATATTTGATACTTGAAATCAATCATTTTACTATGTGATTGCCTTGTTTTAAGTGAAATAATAAATTTATGTAATATATAATATTAATTCATTCCTTATAGATTAATGAGATTAGTGATTAACCTAATTTTACTTCAATAAAATTATGAATGTTAATAGTAATAGTTTTAGGTACTAGCATCTAGTGAAGGCCTTGAAAATCAATAATTTATTCCTTGAATAAGGAACTACAATGGCTTTGTGAAATATCAGGCCTAAAATTTTAGTCCCAAAAACCCAACTAAAATACATAAATATATACATACGTATATATGTATGTGTGTGTGTGTGTACATAAATATACACATACACATATATACATACATATACATACATACATGCATACATACATACATATATGTATATATGTATGTGTGTGTGTACATAAATATACACATACACATATATACATACATATACATACATACATGCATACATGTGTGTGTGTGTGTGTGTGTGTGTGTGTGTGTGTGTGTGTGTGTGTGTGTGTGTGTAGACACACACACACACACACACACACACACACATGTATGTATATGATTTCATTGAAGAAGGAACTAGATGGATTTTGTGAAATGTCATGCTTAAAATTTTAGTCTCAAAAACCATATAAAATACATACAAACACACACACATAGACATACATATATACATGTATATATAAATATATATACATACACATATATACATACATACATACACATACACACATGAATATACACCCACATGTATGTATGTATGTATGTATGTGTGTGTATGTATGTATACATATATATATGTGTATGTATATAAATTTATATTCATAGATATACATATACGTACATACATACACACACACACACACATATCAACCACTAATTAATTAATTGTTCATTGTCATCATTAATCAACCATCATCATTATAAGTGTGACACATAAAGTAATTAAGTGATTAATAAATTTGTTTATTTGTTTATCCCACAACAACACTTTCTATAATTGCATCACATAAATATCTCTAAGGGTGAGTAAAGTTCAAAATAAGATTTTGAAGATACAACAATACATGAGGTTCTACTTTATCATCATTTTATGAAGAAGAAACATTTAACACTAAAAGTTATAACTATTATATCCTAACACAAGGGTATATTTAAATATTATTTTTGTTTGTTACTTTAAATATATTAATACAAGATATCATTCTTTTAAAATCAAACATAAGTAACACCATATAATACCTAGGTTACAAGGTACATTTGATAGGGATATCATACTATATATATTAAGAAGTAATTACATACTATGTTATTAAAAAAAAATTCTCCTAGGGAACATGCAAAACAAAAGAGGTTTACATTATTATTATCATCTCAAGGGAAACAAACATCATTTTATGCTATTCATAATACAAGTGTCAATAATATTTGAAACATAAATTAGTCACAATTATTTTATTTTATTTTATTATTATATTAGTGGTCTATAAAATAATCTTAATCAAATGTCAAAATTTATGACAAGAAAACCCTAACCTATCATATGACCTAAGATCTAATGCCCCCACAACTTGGTCAACTTCCATATCTACTCCTCTAAATTAGGATTAGATGTAGTTTACATTTTAAATACTAAAAATACTCATCCATGAGACATATTAATTGAATGAGGATGGAAATATAAGTCAAGATAAGGGATAAATAATTATTACAACATGAACAAACTTATATAATATATTATTACACCTAAAATAAAACTATTACTCTTAGTAAATCTTAAAATATGACACTTATACATCCTAAGGTAATTGTTCTAACATAATATTACTCTAAAAAAAGAGTACATATGAGTGTTATTAAAACAATATAGGTAAATTTATTCCTTGGTCCTAAATTCTTAATAATTTATAATAAAAAATTCAACTTCCAACTAGCTAGAGTAGCTATAACTCTGAAGAGTGTCTTTGTC